>VYXB01002532.1:89275-134014 GCA_013397135.1 Pachyramphus minor
GTTGTCCTCAGGGTCACCTGTCCTACTGGTGAAAACTGAGGCAAAGTAGGTATTAAGTACCTCAGCCTTCTCCTCATCTTTGTTAACTATATTTCCCTACAAGTCCAACAGAGAATGGAGGTTTAAATCATCTCCTTATTTCCCATGTGCCTTAGGATAGTTTCCAGGAGCACCTGCAGTATGATCTTACTGAGCACAGAGGTGCGACTGACTGGTCTGTATTTCCCTGGGTGTTGGTTTTTCCATTTTTAGAAGTGGAGGTTATGATTCCTCTTTCTCCAGTCAGCGGGGAACCTCACTGGAGTGCCACAACTTCTCATATATGATGGATAATGGCTTGACCACTTCCTCTACCAGTTCCCTCAAAACCTGCAGATGCAGCTCATGAAGTCCAGAGGAGTTGTGGGTGCCCCATCGCTGGAAAGGTTCAAGGCCAGGTTGGATGGGGGTTTGAGTAAACTGGTCTGGTGAAAGGTGTCTCTGGCCATGGCAGGGAGGGTGGAACTAGATAATCTTTAAAGTACCTTCCAACCCAAGCCATTCTATGATCCTATAACTTGTGCACCTTCAGGTTCCTTGATGGTCTCAAACCTAATCTTTTCCTATAGTGGGTGGTTCTCATCCTCCCGATCCTTACCTCTGCATTCTGTGGTGTGGGCAGTGTGACTGAAGCACTTGCCTTTCATAAGAAGGAAAATTCTTGTTACTAGATATGGAGTGCCAAGTGCTGTGAACACTTCTCAGGTGACTTATAGTGTGTATGGATGATGATGATGATGATGATGATGATGATGATAAGAGATTGCATTTTTTTAGATAATGGACTCAAATCAAGTGTTTACAGTAAAACCATTTCTAATTGATGATAAGTGGGAAATGCTTGACATAAACAAGATTCAGATTGAATTAATTTTTTTCTTGTAATATTCAAAAATAAATATTTTATACTTGACTATCCAAACGCAGCTTTTTACCACTTTTACTGTATTCATTTCTGGTTTTTTTCACAGAAAAGTGTCTTGTACATAAACTTACCTTTTTCATCTCTCATATATTTTAATATCAAATTATTTGGGAAAAAAGTCTTCCGACACTGTTTTCTGATATGTAATATTTTATTGTGCATATAGAATTCTCTATTTTATGGGTGCAGAAAATTTAAACCTGTACAGTGAGGATGCAAAAAGCTACAAGTATAAGAACATCTTAACTCCTATAACATATTTTTCCTACTGTTGGACCATCTGATTTTAGATAAAATGTTTTAAAGAGAAAGCACTAAATTACCTTAAAGCTTTCATAAGAATTCATATTAGCATACATATCCAGACATAATGGAACCTTTCTGAAGCATGAAATAATTGCATGTAGCCTTATGTCAAATAAAAATGGTTAGAGCATGAGTTAATTAAGCCACTGATCTCTTCCAGTGGCTATGTTCATCAACTTAACTTCCTGCTGTCTTTTAGAATAAGTGGGCTTCTGAGTGTATCATCCATCTGTAGTATTTTAGCAGTTGCATATTCAATGTAAGAAAAATGAAAATAAAAGGTAAAGCAGCAATTTCCACTAGTCTCATAATTTAATCGGGTTTATCTTTTTAAATAAATGGCTACATTTACATTTACTGACTCTTGTATACAAGTCATAATGTCAAGAAATCCATTTGCTCTTTAATAAAACTTATCATAATGTCTGAAGGTTTGATTTATGGATGGACCTGTTGTCACCTTGACTGCCTGAACCCTTTCATTTACTGCAAGAATTCCAAGACAGGTCATGATATTTACACTAGGTCAGAATAATAATGTCACCAGGATCACAGTCCCTGACAATAGCCTATTTGTCTCATTTAAATAATGAACATCATTGGTGAAAATTGTACACTGAAACTGTAACACACAAAGGACAGTAACAAATGACCGTGCAGAATATGAAAAACTGATGTTGACACAAATCATGACCTAGTTGGTCTAGTTTGCTAGCCATGTATTTTTTTTTCTCCAAACAGTCTTCAGCAGTACACAGATGACCATGAAATAAAATAAAAATATTTTTGTTGTGCCAATTTTGAAAATAGAACATTCCTTCTAATAAGTAGAATAATAAATTCTAACAACGTCCATGTGGTGCTGCTTTTCTTATGCTGTACTAAATATCACAGTAAATACTTACATGATATACTCTTTAGAAACATCAGAAATGATCTATAAGGTTTTTGTTTGTTGGTTTTGTCTTTTGTGGTTTGTGGGGGGTTTGGGGTTTTTTGTTTGTTTGTTTGTTTTGGTTTTGTTTGGGGTTTTTTTGGCAGCAAGCAGAAAACTAAGTCTTTTGAAGTCCTTAAAAGTACTTCCTGATCTACTTCAGATATTTAGGTCCAATGTATTTCAGATCACTGTAAAATTTAAAAGTGTATAAGCATAACCAGATATATAACCAGTATAACCAGATATTAATTCCCCTTGTGTACAGTTTAAGGACTGGAATAAAATATCACCATGATGAAACTCATTTTGGACAAAGGATGCAAGAGACAGCTACTTGTTCAATGTCCAGTTCCTGAAATTCAGCAACTCAAGGTAGAAGCGTATTTTCCATACACAAGGAATAAGACAAGGCAGGTACCAAGACTGAAGATTTGAAGGCTACGTGGCAAGTGTGCAGGATGTAACATCAGATAACAAAAAGTACAGACTTGGTGCATCCCATGTACTGAGATCAAAAGTCCTGCTTGTGACACCTGCCCATGTGTAGACGCCTCTATGCACCTGCCTGCTGCTGTTAGCCTAAGGATCCTGCAGCAGGTTCTAGTGCTGCAGCCCTTCCACAGTGTGCTCTTAGCCGACACATACAACCTAAGATCACCAGTGCTGCCCATGCTGTGCATACACGTGGTGCTGCATGAGGGGTAATACCTGTTGTGGGACCTTTCCATGTGTGGCCATCTCTCCATTTTCCCCACAGCATGCTTTACTTGTCTTGAGCCTTAAAATGCCATATACCAAAGCGATGCGGAAACAAGGATGAGAGAGCATGCACACTACCCAGAGCTCAGCAATTACACATAACCTTGAGCTTCACATCTCCAGAAACTGGGATTTATGGCTCAAAGCCTCTGTTGACACAGGCATGTAAATTTTTTCTTGAGTGCAGATAATTGTATCTGTATTTTGTTACTGAAAATAGGTGAATGAGCAACTGGTGATAGTCTGGTTGAAACTCCCACTTCTCTCAACAGAGAGTCTTAACCTATCAAGGTTAAGGAGTGAAATTTTCCAAAGCAGAATTGGGGTAAAAAGTGTTGTTTCAGAAGAAGAAAAATTACCAAGTGCTCTAAACATTTTACATAATCTGGGTCGCAATGCATCAGGAGCACAGAAAACATGATACTGGAAATAACATGTCAGATCATGCTTGCAATAGGAAGCATTATAATATTTTCCAGTAAACTACTTAAACTGATGAGGAGCAAGCACAGTACCTAAAACACATGCAACTCATCTAAAAATTAATGTAGTATTTGAATATTGTAATAAGATTTCAGTTCTTATTACAGAAGTGACACTACATGTTAAGACAGCTACTCTTCCATTGGGTAGTTAAATGTTGCATCATGTAAATAAAATAGGTAACCTGAGATTTTGGATAAAAGGTAATCCTATGACATAAAATGAGACAAGAAGAACAACTTCAATTTCAAAGTAATAAATTTGTCTGCAGACTTTCTCCAGAGATGTATTTCTTTCTAGACCAAAAAAAGACCTACTCAACTCACACACCTAAAGATGTGCATCAAGGAAATCACACATTTTCTATCTAGGTGATAGATGTTATCCTCATTTCTAACTCAACCACTGAATTCGCACTACAGAAAGTGTAAGGTAAAGTTCTTGCCAAATGTACTTTTGGTAAAATACTTTGTTTAATCAATGTGGGTTTTTTATTAATACTTTCTAGTGGGATGATTTCTGTCTTCCAGAGCTCTCTGATGGTAGAGAAGGAAAGAGAGAAATTGAAGCCAAGAAATCATGTTGGTTTTGCTCGAAAGACTTTTTATTATAGTTCTGTCTTGGGAAGGCATAAGACAGTTTGGTCCAAAGTGATCAAAACACAGATTTTGAAGCCTCAGACAGAGCTGTGAAATAGAAGTCTAAGAGTAAGCACTCATGAAAAGGTATGTGGTTCATGGGGAACTTTGCATCCACCTTACATCTGTGTAACTCAAGATGATACATTCAAAACATGCTACTTCTCATTTTTCTTGCTTTCTTTTTGAATAAAAGGGTAATTTTCACCATAGTTATTAAAATAGTGGATGTTTCAAACATGCATTTCATTTTTAACCTGCTATAAGGAGTCCTTTTATATAAGTTAGTAATTCTTTCAGAAATCAATAGAAATGCTCACAGCTATTATTATCTTGACAGCATATTGCAAGATTAGTAGAGCAATTTCACTATGTTTATAACTACCTCATGCTGGAATTTAATTCCCATTTGTCCTTTAAATGAAAACAAAGAAAAGTAGTTGCACAATTGTTCTCCACTTCCATCTCTCAAGCACCAATCTTTCTATCAACTACACTATTATTTTCTTCTATGTAATAGTAAAGTTATTGTTAAAGAAATTTAAATGTTCAAATGGATTTTAGGCAAATGTCATTAAAAAATTGTGAAAATTATTCAGTTAACACCATACTTACAAAAAACCACATGTGGATTAACTATATAGTCCTATGTCATAATCTACTTTTAATGTCTAGGAAAAATCCTCAGAGAGGTCAAAAAGAACAACAAATTCCTGACCTACAATCATTTCATTAAAAAACCACACATATATATATATATATACAGAGTTAGAGTGCTTTCTTCTTTATATGTCCATGTTGGCTGCTATTTATCTCCTTATTGTCTTTCAGATGATTAGAGATGGTTGATTATTTGTCTATGTACTTTTTATTTGTTTGTAGTTTTTTTATATGTAACTGTTGTGTCCCCCTGTTTTCTTTCTTTTTTTTTTTAAAATAAATAAATCACTCTCGCATTTTTCAGTCCCAAAAATATCTGCTTAGTTTTTGTGATTTCATTTGAAGATTATCAGAACCAAATGAGTTGAAAACATCTGTTTTATTTAAGTACTCCCATTTCTTCTTCCTCTGTTCCAGTCGGTAAACTTCTTTTTCTCTTTTTTGTATCAATTTTGCTAATAGCAAAAGGTGGCTTATAATTTTAATGTCTTATGAAGGTCGAAAAGCCATTAAAATATTTGACTTTCCGAGCATTGGTTGTCAATACCTTTCCTTCGTCATGAAGAAGTTGACCAATGATATTCTTAGTTTTCATTTTACTATAAATATACTTTTTCTTTACTATCAATGCCATTTCTTGTAGGTTGCACCCCACTTTGTATCTAAACATTTGGATTTTTGTCCCTATGTGTTTGCTCTGTGCTTTTGAACTTATTCCTAGTAAGCTAGCATGGTTTTTGCTTCCTGTGCACATTCTCCATATATATGAGAACTATGAAAATCTCACAATTGAGAGAAGCTTCCCATCTGCCTTTCTTTTAGTTATTTTGTCTTTGGGCTCATAGGAAAAGATCGCCTATAATTTAAATAATTTTTTCTTACATTCACCTGCAATAACTGTCAACCCTCTGACTATATCTGTCTTCCTGACAGCCTGATTTTTTGATATTTTTTTAATGCCATTTTACTTCCTAACCCCACCAGATCTTGAATTCCATTCATTTATGATTTTCACATTAAGATGGCCTTTCACCTTTACATTCTTATCCAATGTCTCCAAGTTGGTGGGAATTAGCTCTAGCCTTCTGTATCATTTCCCTAACTCCCCCATTCCTTTTGAAAGCAAATTCTGTGTGCTGAATACTTTTACTATTTCTTCAGCCTTATCCTGAATTTCTCTACATTTCACACTGTAGTAGATCCTAATCAGATAGTGCCATTGTTCTCTTCCCCATTCATCTCTACTCAGAGATTTCCAACAAGCCTCTCTTCTTTGATTTTCTGTCTTGGCAAGCACATGCATCCTTGATCTTCAAAGCAATACTCCTCCTTATTTTCATTACCTGACTTTCTTGTACATGCTATGCCGCTTTTATATTAACATTCTGTAATAGAAATTATTCTATCGTGTTCATTATACCAATTTAGTCTTAAGCTTGACCAACTAGTAGAGTCTCCTACTTTTTTCTTCCCCATATTTCTTGCATTAATATACTTATAGCAGGGCATTTTGCAGACTGTCATACTAATTCTGATATCCTTATATTATCTTATTAAGAAGACTCACTTCACTTTTGCCAGTTATAGAGGTTTGTGTGCATTACTGTATCTTATTGTCAGCTGGCTATTGGCATTCTTCTGCTACTACTTCTTGTTCTGTCAATCCTTATTTAAAGCTGTTTTCACAACAGAGTTTCAAAGACAGGTTTGTAAAGCAATAGGGTTTTATTCAAAACAAATTATCAGTTGAAGTGATCTGTTATTTCACGGACCATATATGGATTTTTCAGGGGGGGACTGTATATTTTTTTTACTCTGAGGTGAATACTCACAGATTTCTCTCATCTGCTTTGTACAGCATTTAGAAAGAAATTCTGCATTTTTCTAAGTGTTCAGCAGCTTCTTCATGAGGGTAAGAGGAGGGACAGGCACTGATTTCTCCTCTCTATTGACCAGTGACGCAAGGCAATGGCTTGAAGTTGTGTCAGGAGAGGTTTAGGTTGGATATTAGAAAAAAGTTCCTGATCTGGAGCGCGATTGGACACTAGAACAGGCTCCCCAGGGACGCAGCACCAGGCCTGACAAATTTCAAGAAGCATTTGGACAGTGCTCTTGGGCACATACTGTGATTCTTGGTGCTGTCCTGTGCAGGCCCAAGGGTTGGACTTCGATGATTTTAGTGGGTCCTTTCCAACTCAGGACATTCTATGATCCTATGATTTTATACTGAAGTGCTTCCAGACTGCTTAGAATTTCATTCTTGCTTTTTGATTACTAAGTTAGAGTCTCTCTTGACACTTAACTCTGCACAGGTACTTCAACATTATTACCAACGAAGATTGTGTTGAAGTGAGGAATTTCTTCTTTCAAAGCTCTACAAAGAAACAGTTCTCAATGACATGTCTTTATATGCATATTTAAAGAGATGTGCTATACCAATTAAATGTGTATTATATATTCATTAAATTAATCTAATGCAGAATATTTTGTCCATAAAAATATAAACTCAGATAGTCTGTTTTATAACATATTTACCCTATAAATCAGAATTAAAACTAGCAAGTATTTTTTAAATTATTTTGTCATTGATCTTCCTTTGACATTTCATTTTCTTTGCACAGGTATATGAACTGAAAAATACTAATAGTCTTTCAAAATCAATTATTTGCTTGTGAAAATATCTGTTCCATACCAGCTTTCCACTTACCCAAAATAATGTGTCAGCAATGGGGTATCAATACACAGCTCTCTAAAAACACTGTGAAAGACGATTTTAAAAGTAAAGTGGATCAACTCGATTTAGATCTTTAATTAACTTAACTTTTTTTCTAGACCTATAACTAAAACTCTAAGTAGAGCCTTTGTGGAGATCAACGAGGATTATATGTGTTTCATACAGGCACTAGCCATGTAATCATCACTAAAAGAAAATGATGGAAGAGGACAACACAGAGTGCAAATAACAGTGTGTAGCTGCACGGTACCTGTTTCAGTTTTGTTTATTTTTTTTGCCTTTGAGTTCAATCAAAGTGCTTCTTTTATCCTTTTGTGTTTAAGATAATAAAGAAAAAATCAAATTTGGGTAAACTATCATAGACCCTAAGGATGAAATGAACTGCAACTACAATATGTTCTATTTTCATAGGGCTTATAAAACTAGTAACCTTTTTAGTAAAGATAGTAACAGACACAGCTTGAAAACCAAACTTATGCATCAAAACCAGAAGTGACATGACAAAGGGCTGGTATAATGTCCAAGATACTGATTTTTATTGCATTTGATGTCTGTTCAGACATGCTTGACATGTCTGTTTTCACATTTCTTCTCCTCTAATAGCAGCTATACTCAGATGAGATATATCACTTTCAATTTCCAGCCTTTTTTTTTGTTCTGCTCACCAAAGTTAAAAAAAATTCTCATAACATTAAAGTACCCTACTATCCACTTGAACCAAGACTCCAAATTTCAGTTTTGATGGAAACTTCTAACAAAGTAATTAATGCTAAAGTAAACAGTTATCAAGAATATCTGTCTGTAAGAGGAATGTTCCCAATTCAGCCTATTATTTACTTTACACTCATATCTACTTAACCTTCTTTAACCTACCCATCTATCAAGAAACTATACAGCTATGCATGATGACTAGGCTTTTGTCTAATAGAATATTTTAAGCTCAGAAAAAAATGAAATTTCTATAACTATTTTTATGTCCTCATAAAATTTATAACTCAGTGAATGATAACACAGGTTTAACTGATGAACTGCTGTCAGTTAAGAGTGTTAATGCTTAAGTAAAATTCCTGGTCATGCTGTCAAAACTTCCCAAATTGATTTCTTGAACCAATTAAATCTTTCTGCACATTATCCTGCTATGAAAAATTATTTGCATAAAGAATTTAAAAAGGATTTCCTAATGTTGCTTTCCATGAAGGAAAAAGACCATAGTAAATGGAAGAATTGAATAAAATTCAATGAAGTTTTGAAAAACTTAGTATTTTGCTTCAGGATGTATGATATTAAGAAAGTTTTGGTTGCCTGGTTGGTTGGTGTGAGAGGTTGCCCATTAGGGATTTCATAAAGTCAAAATGCAAAATAAAGCCAGTTTACTTCATTTTGCATGGAGCTTTTAAAGCTGTGGTCTAGGGAATATGTTTTATTAGCTTATAACCACCTGTCACTTCAAACTATACAAACTATTCTCTAGAAAGAACAATTAAACCATAAGTTCTCTGAGGATCCTCATAAGAAATTAATTATAAACAACAAGGGAAAGGGAGTTGATATAGACAAATATTATTTATATTGCAAATCAAACCCACCATATTTACAATTCTTAAAACTGAAATTCTTTCAGATTTTACAATTGAAAATAAAAGCAGATATTATTTTGATTCTGAAATTATTCTACACACTACACAACTACATTTATAGACATGCTTTTGTGACTTGAAAGAAAGTAGTTATATATTTCCAGTTGTTTCTCATTCCTGTCGGCCTTTTACTTTGAAACAAGACAGGTCAAACAGAAAAATGATGAATAATTCAAAATGCTGAAAGCAGAAGATAGTGAAAAGCCTAGAAAGGTCTGTTCCAGACAATTCAGGGTATTAGCTGTTTCCTCTCCTTTGGTAATCTGCAATGTTTTCTTGGAAAGAAGGCAATGTCCCCTCTCATTCTTGGGTGCCAAGTATGACTTGATGCAAAAAAGAATACTTATTTATGGATATTTATGCTGGTATTTTCCTCTTAATCAAGATTAACAGGCAAAGATGAAAAACATTTTACATTAATGCAGTAATGTGATGATATACCCAAATAACCCCAAATAACTAACTCATCTGTTTTACACAGTTTGCTGTTTTGAGTTTACAAAAATAATTTTGTCCTTAGACGATTTTGTTAGTGTATTTGCTGAAATGCCTAAGTCTTATAGCAAAGCATCTATTTCTCAGTAAATTTAAGGCATCACCTTAATAATTTTATTTAATTAGAGGAATTCCTTAGCTCATTAGGATTCAATACAATGTTTGAATAGACATATGAAAAGAAGTAAATCAGTTGTCAATAAAACAGCCTTCTCAGGACTATTATGAATATGCACGTTTAAGGTAATCACTTAATGTTCTCTTATGTTTAGTTCCTTACATTTATGAAGATGAGACAGGATTCACATTACACTTAAATGCTCCCCTACTCTTCAGATTCAGAGTCAGATTTGGCTTGTTCCCTCCAACTGTGAAAATGTCTAATAAAACTGTCTTCTAGCACATTATATTGTTTTCAAGCTACATCATTTCAGTTAATACTTTGTTTCAGTGAACATAGTGACGATAGGTCATGCCATAGTTTAAATAAATTTCTTCCCTTATTTATAATTCCCAGCCTATCCTTAGCTGTTAGGCATACATGTGGCACTTGTAAACAGAGGCAGAGCAATTCGGTGAATATCAATCAGTCTTACCAGGTTGGATTCCCCCACTCCTATCAATAAGTTTAGTCCTTCAGGCATGACAAGTCACATCAAGGGGGTTTGTATAGTGCTTAAGCTCCTTAGGTCATTTTAGGTTCTTTCTACTAGATCATCTTTTGACGTGTGCCTAGGGATAGCTTCTATCCCTCACATCCCGCTATTCAAGTGAGTATGTTCACACCCAGATTCTCTCCATACTGTCCTTAGAGGGATACTGGGTTGCATGTTTGGAGTAGGCCTCACATCTAGCACGTCTAAAAATGCTAGAGATGACAGACAAATAGATCTTTATGGCCCCTGTGGCAAGCAGGTCAGCCTTCTCTTGACAAAATGTGCTGGACTTCTATAATTACAGAATTCTTTGTCTCATCAAAAGCCATGTCACTATTAGCTCAGTAAGATAACATGTAGAGAAAAAGCAGACATCCCAGGATGAAAGTTTCAAAAATTCCCATCTAAGCAATTGAGGTCAAGACAAAACCACCAGAGGTGAGAAATCATTACGTTGCAGGACAGAACACAAAGGTTGAAAGTAAACATAACAGAAATTGCAACTAAAAATTAAGATGAAAACAATACTCCATAATTTTATTTTCTGTTAAATAAAATGGTGGCTTTTATCAAAGTGCATTGTATGCAAGTCAACGGTCATTTTTATCGAGCAGCATGCCTGAGCAAAAAGAAACAGTAGTGTGCCAGTGAATTCCAAATCTTTCGTCTATGCTCCATACAGTTCTGTCTCATGGCAAAATTCTGTTTGTTTACTGTGCTTCCATGGATAGGAAATTTGGAGAAGAATATTAACATCAAAAACTAAAACCTGTCATTTATGTGCTTGCAGCTTCACAAAAATACAATATATATTTTCAGCAAATAGCTAAATAGCTGTTGCTAAATAAATAAATAAATAAAAGAGCAAAAAGAAAGGACTAAATATTAAATATCCACATTAGCATAAGATTATGTTTATCAATGATATTACGCACCCACTAGTCTAAATAATAACAAAAATTAAACCAATACTGTTTAATGACAATAAAGTTACCTTTCTCTACTAAATAAGAAATACACTAGATTTAAAACTTCCAGTAGAACCCCATTTCCTTCAATGAAAAAAGTCAGCTGCATGATGTTTTTATACATCTATGATTTTAAAAGATCACTTAGAGAGTCAAGTGGACAGAAGAAGGGTAAGTTTTTCAAAACTATATGATAATTGCACTTGATAACAATATCCCACTTTGGTTGCATACCGGATAGTGGTCGACATGAAAAGTATAGGCAAGTGCCCTTCAATCTCTATATAGTCAGCATTAATAAGCTCTGGGAATAAGAGGACTTGAAAAACACGGGACTGAGCAATGACCATTACACCACCAGTAGTATATCAGGACATTCTGTATGGAAGGCCAATGCAATTTGCCTGAACTGCCCGATCATGTAACTTCAGCATTTCAATAATTTCCATTCTAAAATTACTCTGTGCATAGGAACTCCATCAGTTATGTCTGACATCAAAAACAGAAGTTAAGCTGTTCAGGTCCTATCTGCTGTATGTACAGGGCACTGTTAAAAATTTTGCAAATAGAATTTTTGCAAAATATTTTGGAAATAGGATTTTCTAATTTGAGTGTTACTAAATCATATACCATGATTCCCTTCTGTAATTGTAGAGACACATAAAGATAAATGAAACTGAAAAACTACCAGCATATCATTTTGCCATAGCTTCGTGACTAAAAAATAGATATTTTTTTTATTCTGGTAACCAATAAAAATAATTTAAAGTGGGTTTATTTAATTTTGGTTAATCCTTAGAATACAGATGTGTAGGTGGGTGTGTTTGCATGCCCACATGCATATGTACGTATATGCATGTGTGTGTGAGAATATATTTAAAAGGAAGAAAATTCTTCTTCTAATACAATAGATTTTCTTAATTATCCTTTGCAACAGAAGTGAAGGTGTACTTCAGGATTTTCAACTGTACTGAACTAATCTGGAAGTCAAATTCTTAGTGGTACCTGCATACAGGAAACCCTGTTTCACACTGTGAGCAAAATAAAAAAAAAAAATAAAAAGAAAGACAACTGCTAGCTCTGATGAGCTGTGCCATATTTTTCCAAGAGCCCATGAACCAGAACAGTGGGTTAAAAGGAAGTTGACCTGACACATCCAGGTAGACTGATAAACTGAGCTGAAAACATTTCATCTTGCAGCTGATGCTAGGTGAAGCATATATGACAAATTGTAATGGCTGCAGGGTAATGGATCACCCGTAAGGGCTCAGCGTTCGCTCACTGAGTTGCTCACACTCTCTCTCCTGCTTTCTCCCACACGCGGCAAGAAATTTTCCCTTCACCAATCTTAAGGCCGCAGGGAAAAATCACAACTCTGGTAAGTCTTTCAGCAGCGCCCACAAAGGAAGAGCGCTATGCCTTTGCACTCACACCGTTATAGAAGGACAGGCTGCGCGCTTGGAGTCACAGTCGATCTCCCATAAATTCTCACTTTGGGACAATGCCTGTCCGGCTGGCAGTGCTGATCATGCCTCTAAACAAAGCACTACCTGCAGTGTTTTTAGGCCCAAGAAACTATTTCTACTGGTATGCCATCGTCAATTTTCACTACTAATCATACAGGAAGATATATTTCCCTATAAATAAGGGAGTCCTAAAGAAAACTATATATTCCTAAAACCCTGTGTTGTTTGATTAGCCCATGTCATCAGAACTACACTCAGCTGGGGTTTCAGCTCAGGGCTGAACAGCTCATACACTTTAGCATATAAGCAGATAAACCAGACAACAATATAAATAGCACACTCTCTTGTTTCTGGCTCACTGTCTGTCAAACTACCTCCCTCACAAGCTTGCTCCCTTTAGATGCAAGCTGTTGAGTCTGCCAGAAGAATGTCTGATGTGGGGCACTAGCCACATAGAAGAACATCATATACACGCAACTCAGAAATACCAGATAGGGTTTGCTCCGAGGCCCCTAAACTCTCACTTTAAATTTAGAGCTAACCTCCACCTCTTGTTATACCTGAGAACACAACCTGAGTGCTGTAATTTGCTGGATTTCCACATAATGGAAAGTATGGGTTTTCTGCACCCAAACTTACAAAATGTGTAGCAATTTAATTAAACTGAGGTAGTTCAATATGTACATATGACAAATAAAGTTATCTGGCTTGTTCCACACAAGCATTTTCTTATGGTGTTATTTTAGAATAATAGATGCATGTGAAATCAAGGTAAGCTAAGATTAAGAACAGTAGCAGTAACCACACAAAAGTCTCCTTTTTTTTTTTTTTCTGAGTTAAGAAAATAAAAAATATTTAGAGAAAAAAAGTTTTAAGATATTCACGTGGTTTCCTCTAAATGAGCAATCTTCAGCATCTGTAATATTTTCTGGTTTACATTCTCCTAACAACCTGGCTGCAGGTTTGCACGAAAGTTGTCCATGAAAACATTTAAACATTTCTCAGAAAAAATGGCTTACAAACTAAGTATTTTCTTTTATTTGTAAAAGCAGGTCCCTTACAGATAACCTAAAGATCTCACAGAGATGTTCAAATACATTCCAGGAACATTCTCCATTTTCCCTCCTCACTTACTTTCTAGATCTTGATTCTAAGTTGCTATTGTGTGGATTATATTTTACTTCTTATTTCCTCTACACAGGAGGCGAACAAATATATTTTCTGTTTACAAAACATCACAGACTAAATTCACTTTCTTGTAAGTTGTAAATGAAGCCTTTTGTGGAGCTGATACATTGAATGCAGTGTTAGTCACCATGAAACTAAATGACATGGCAGACATCCTCTGCTGACTTTCCCTACCTAGAAGCTTTTAATGTTCTCAGTTCTACCCATTCAGAAAATCCATCAAAATTAGTGGCATTATTGTGTTATAAAGGTGGTTTCAGTGAGACAAAATTATTTCCAGAATTTATAATGAATAAGTGATGAAGAAAATTATTGTTCCAACAAAATGATTTTGTACCAGCTGGAAATGAATGCGCAGTAGCAACTGAAGATTCAGAAGAGAAATTCAAGATATCACTCAATAGGACTAACCTCTTTATAACGTCATACAGCCAAGCTGAAAAAATTCTACTTTTCCACTTTTGGTCTTTTCATATTGTATATTGCAAATTTCCCCACTAATTACATCTGAAAAGAAAGGAAGAAGAGAAACCCATCCACGACAGAGTCAATGACAAAGCATATTTGCAGTATTTAGATTTATTTCAATTTTGATGCTATTGGCTTTGAAATCATAGTGAATCTTTAGGTAGTCAAATCTGACATTAGTAGGAGAAAATTACATTTATATTTTGATAATTAAAATAATTGAAATAAACCAAAATATGTAGGTCAGGTTTTGGTAACCACAAGATTGACAAAAAACCCAATAATTATTGGCTGTGGTTTAAGATTAAGTTGATGCTAATTCACTAGAGGTGGCACTAGAAAAACTACTTTACTTTACTTTGGACCTTAAGAGTATGTAGACAGACCATACCAACTTTTTCAGAATTTGAAATTACACTGAAGAGCAGAAATGCTTATTTTGGCTAACTGCTAACCACTGACAGTGTCATCACAAGCATTTGTGTGTACCAGTCTGGCTCAAACTAATGCATTGTGTTCCAAAGGTTTACATCCTTTGATTTTGAGAAAGAGAATAGCCATCCTTACTCAGATATTATGCTGTTCTCCATGGTGTATAAGGTATTGATACTCCTGTCAGACTACTCACAGGACCTGAGCACAGGAAGGGAGAAGGCAACATAGCCTTGTGGTATTCTGTAGAGTAGTATTTAGACTCCAGGAAGACTGGCAGCACAACTTCATTTTAAGATAAGAAAGCTTTTGCTGTGAAAAACAGTATAAGGATGCTTTAATCAGTTTCTATGTCAAATTATTATTGCTTAGTGGAAGCAAGGTTGTAGCTGAAATATTTTGTTGAAATATTTTGTTAAAATATTTACAAGTTTTGTCAGCATACAGAATTTGCGATATGTGTCCTAGGTGTTTCCTTCTTATTCTGTCTTCTTTATATCCTTTCTTTCTTGTTCTAAATTTTCTTCTTTTAAAGTCATCTTCATAATTTTTCACTGAATCCCTTTCTTCTTCCTATTAATTGATCAGTGTTTGGTTTTTTTTAGATGGTGATTGAAGGTAATGTCCTTTCTGTAATTCCAGTTTACTATGTGATATTGTGGTCAGTTGACCTTGGCTGGCTGCCAGGTGCCCATCAAGCAGCTCTCTCACACCCGGTCCTTAGCAGGATAGGAGGAGGAAGTATGATGAAAAACTCTTGTGTTAAGGACAAGGAGATCAGTCACCAGTTACCATCACAGGAAAACAGACTCAGCTTGGGGAAGAATAATTTCACTTATTGCCAACTAGTTACAGAGGAGGATAGTGAGAAATAATAACAAATCGAAAACCATCTTCATTCCCTCTCTGCTTCCCTCCTAACTCTTCAGCCTCCCTCCTTTCTAGCCCCAAGAAGTGCAGAGTAGATGCAGAATGGGAATTGTGGTCAGACTATAACACTTCGTCTCTACTGCTTCTTCTCACGTTGTTCCCCTGAACCAGCGTGTGGACTTCCATGGAATATGTTCTTTCACAGACTTCTCCAATGTGGGCCCTTCCCACAGGCTGCAGTTCTTCAAGAACTGCTCCAGCGTGGATTCTTTCTATGTAGTATTGTCTTTTAGTCATAGACTGCTCCTGCATGGGCTCCCCTCCATGGGCCATGTCTGGTGCTAGGAGCTTTCTCCTGCATAAGCCTTCTGTGACTTGCAGCTTCCTTCAGGGCTTAATGACATGCTCAGGTGTGGGGTCCTCCACAGGCTGCTGTCAATTAACTGCTCTGGTGTGGTCACTGCTGCAGGTGGCAGGGTAACAATATGCTTCACCATGGCCTTCTCCAGGGGCTGCAGGGGAATATTATTTTGCAGATGACATTGAGTTGGTTGTGAGTGTTGATCTGATGGAGGGCTGGAAGGCTCTACAGGTAAACTATTTTTAATAGCCAAGTCAAGATATTCACCATTTTACAAAGAAATCAAAAAGAAGGCAGAAATACTAGCAAGCTCTGGAATTGATCTCAGAATAACTAGGATATCTATAAATTAAAATAATACTGTTTCCTACTGAAAATATGTTTGCAATCACTATATATATGCTGAAATCAAATGCAGATAGCAGGTTGGTGCAGAACTCAAAATTTATTTAATGACAAGCCTTAGCTTACTGTGCTAAATGAGTTGTCTAAATATCATTCTGGTTTGATTCTATGAGATAGCAAAAGATAATGACTTTGTAAGAACTCAGAGGAATTTCCCTGTTTTGCAATAGTACAGGCAGTAGTTTCTCCTAAATGGACGATTTGGTCTTAAGACATAGACTTGTTTTCTAAAATGAAGAGTAATTTAGTAAGACCATTGACTGAATAAAATTAAAAATTTTCTTCTTGTCTTCACTAAGAATTCTGTGTTGATGTTTGCAACAGAAATGTAATTCTATCATTATTAGAATACAAAAGTGCAGATACTTTTCTGGAACTGTCATTTTTGGCACCTTTGGTAATTAGAACTGCTAAGGGTTATTAACACTGGTAACACGAGTAGAATACAGAAAGACTAAAAATATCCTTGGGTAGAAAACAGGCAGATGAGCTGAAAACTCAGACCTCAGAGCTTACACTTTTTCACATTACAGGCATCAGTAAAATTTCCTTTGTCCTTAACATTAGGCAAATAAGGCTTACATTTTCTAGCCAGTCAAAGGACTTGTTAATACAAAAAAGTGCTAAAGAAATGGTGAAAGTACTCATTTCTTATTGAAGTACTAGTTGGAAGAAGTTTCAAGGACCAGGGATAAAATGAATATTCCTTATTAAAAAGTTGTTCCAGCTGACTGGAGCCCTTATTATTGTGTTAATCAAACAAATAATTCAGAGACAATCTAAGGGGAAAATGTGATTTATTACACATAATTTCTAGAAGGAAATACTAAAACAGAAGTAGAAAATCTACAGGTAAGTTGCAGTGGATACAGTGGAAGTAGGAGCAATCAGCAAACTTTTATCAGAGGGTTATTTGAAATCAGGATTAACACTCTTCATATCGCAGTCACACCACGTGCACATGACATTTAATATGTGCTGTTGGCAGTTAGATAACCTCACAAGTGGTAGCTGAAGAGCCCATCTATGTTTAGGTTTTCTCACATAGTATGTGTTGAAATTGAGATTCCTGCAGTACACGGTTACTCTGTCTCACTTTCTCAGAGAAAAACTGGATAGCCAGTCATAACACGACTATTCTGTCAGATGCATCTGATATACTTTCATTCCCCCCCGAAATAAAACCTAAAAATCAACAGTAATGTCTTCAGCACCAGTAGGCAGCTAATTCAATAGTCCCAACGTCCAACTAAACACATGTTCCTCATTAATGGAATAAATCTATGGAGACCAATAAAAATGGTGTTGAAGACCTAGCTCTTCTCACATATCCAACATATGCTTTCTGTACAAAAGTCAGGTGACTAAAGATGGAAGTTCTTGGTTTTGTCATAGCTTTTTCTGCATCACACATCCTAGAAAACGGCATATTATTAGCTACATCAGTAGCTACTCTGTAGTGTAGTCACTGGTTAAAAAAATTTGAAGCACTTTCCAAAACATGATCAGCAGACACCAGTAGCATAGCAATATTCTTCCTAAAATGTTAAACTTTTTTTCCCCTGTAGTTAATGGGCAATGATGTATCCAGAAATGTTAATGGACCATGGTGTATCCAGAAATGTTGATTACAAGCATCTTTTATCATGACACAAAAAAATAAACTAGAACCAATCTGCAGGACAGAATTATTGTTTCACAGCCTAACTAACACAATGAGAGTTGTTTCATGTCTGAAACACAGTGCTTCCTATACTTCTTTGGGCAGAAGTGTAGAAAGCAATAAATATGGAGTAATAATACATATGCATCTGCCATATTGACAAGCAGAAAGCAAGCTATAAACAACAGCCCAGAAGCAAATATCAGCAAAAACTGTTTGACGTTCTTGAGAACTTTCCAAAACCATGGTGCAAGTTATATTGTGTGGTTTTATCAAAATTCTGTTATAATTGCAGTCACCTTTCTTATTTCCTGCTCACTTAAAGAGATATTTATAAGCTGGATTATTACTATTTCAATTCATGCTTGTTTTTTAAATGTATAGCATTTTCAGGTCTACAGAGCAGACACTTGAAGTATAGAAAGAGTACATGTTTTCTGCACAATATGGTAGAAATATTCATATGTTAGAAACCCTGGGATCACTAAAGTTGAAGTTTTATTTTGTTTTAGATGATGACAACACTCATTGTGTATAGTATTCCAAAAAAAAAAAAGAGATAAACTCAGATACTACAAGGTTATTACTATATTCAGTAACATATAGGAAGGTGCAATGAATTCTCTTTATATTTTCTGTGTAAACATGCACTCCAAAATCATGAACAAACTGAAGCTTGCCACAGTTGCTGTGCAGCCATCATTTTCATTTACGAAAGAAATTTGTCTCCCATGAGTTATTTCAGTGTGGCTGAGTGCATCCAGATGTAAACTGAGTACATTTTAATTAATGCACCAATATGCTAACAACCAAATCTCAAAAGATGTGAATGAGAGATCCAATTTGAATAGGTATCTGGTTTCTGATAGTGTTGAAATAACCAATGCGCAACAGATCAGCAGAAGAAAAAGGAAGTTACAAGGAGTAATGAGGAAGTTATAAGGAGTAATGAGGAAGTTACATCCTTGATCTTCATTTAAATAGCTGAACTTGGGATGCCATTATAGGCATCCCTGGACTGGTTACCAGCTGCTATAAATCAAAGTGACTCCGCTGATTTCAAAGGCAATAGATCTGTTTATGTTATCTGACATGCTCACTGACGTAATCCAAAACTGCAAAATGAGTAAATCTGACACACAATCTAGCAACACAAATCAGAGGCTTAGCATGATGCTATGGTCCCTTCAAAATCAGTGTTCAAATCCCAGTTGAAATTAGTAAGTGTGGGCTTTCACCTTCAGTCTTTAATTGAATTGTTATCATGAGAACTACCAAAGCCAAACTTGAAGACTCTTTCTACAGTGTTACAATTTAGATTTCCAAACATCTCTTTAGACTTGCCTACACACAGGCACAGACATCCACATGAAAGATTCAGATGCCCAGATAGAGGTGTATTGAGCAATTTTTCCCTTGTTAAAATAAAAAAAAAATCAGCATTTTCTCCTCTACTTTTTTCGCCCTGTTATCCTCTGTAAGCCTGTTCTTGCAATGAGCCTGATGCCTTATCTTCCCAGCATTAGTTTTTCTTTTCCTGCTTTTTCTTTCAGTTTCTGAGTCAAAGTAATTCAGATTTATATTAAAATATCTTGAACATGTTCCTATATCCAAATAAAACCAGACACACTGAAAATTGGATTATAAGAAACTAAATTAATTAGTTAATTCAGTATGAACTGGACTCATTATTTCATCTTAATCTGTTTCCCCATTAAATTAGGCTAAAGTGTCATGAAATCTATCTGCCATATTGACAAATAGACATAGCACTGTTTTAGCTGTTCTGTTTTAAAACTCATCTGAATTGATGCAACTTTAAAATTGAACTAAATTGATCAATCAAAAAGTGGTATAGAGGCACCTATGTCAGTGTGACATCACTATGAGCGGGACATATCTGTTAACTTTAGACAACTACTGTGTAGACTTTCACATCTCAGCTAGTTATCTAGACTCTCTCTGTAGTTGGTAAAGAGAGACACTTTGAGGCCATGACTCATTTGGCTAATTTTAGATGATTGCTGTAGAAGAAGAACTGTGCCCTAGAAGCCTTTCTTTCACACCATCGGTTACAAAGACAACCCATGTAATAGCTCAAATACAGATGCATGCTTAGTTGGCATCAAAACGTAAGCAGAAATTAGAGTATGATTTTACTGGTTTATTATGTTGAGCTCTGCTTTTCAGAATTTATTGTAGACATTCCTTTCTGAATAATTCTTAATTTGACTGAGATTAACAAAATTAGACCATATGAGTCCAGGTGAACATATCCAACATGATCCCAAGTTAGATTCTGTTTAGGTATATCTAAGGAACTTAGAGAACAAAGAATATGCATTTATGTAAATACAGCTGGATAAAAGATGCTGTTTTATTTGCTTTCTGAGATATTATTTAAATTGCAACTTCTACTTTACATGTACATATAAATACTTGTATAAGCATTTATATGTACATGTATAAGCATGTATAAGCATTTTATGGTAGTGTCCACAAAATTGTGGTTGACAACCATATTAAAACATATTATAGCAAACGAAAAGAAGTGCAAAGCACTGTAGAACAAAAACTAAATTGTGCCTTGGTCTTTATTCTTACCCCTGCAAAATGAAAGAGGCAAAACCATCTCAAATACAGAGTCAACTAAAAAAGAAATAACCTTTGTTATTCTTTTATACCTGTAACTTTTGTTGTTCTTTCTCTTTTGTGATTCACATCACAAAACTGTCACTATAAGACTTCTGAGTAAGAAAAAAACTCTCTTCAAAATTATTCTTGCTCTTTTAATCATTAAAATAAAAGACAATAAAAGCAATTCAGAACCTGGAAATGCCGTGCTTCATCCTATGGTACTCTAGTAGCTCAATTAAGACTATATCAGATCAGTTGCTTGCTAGCAACTCTACTCAGGTTTATGATCATCTAAGTGGTCAGATCTTAATCAAACAGTAATGATATCTAAGGGTAAGGGTAAAAATAAAACAGTCCTTTTTGTTATCTGATTCAAATACCAATTAGAAAATTTTCATTTTTTGCTGAAAAGCTCCTAAACACCATCAGGAAACAAAGAACTCCATCAGCTGTTAGCATGAATATGGAACTGAGAAGGCAGCACCATGGCACTAGATTCACTGTGACCCATGATAATTATAGAAAAGACAGACTAACAGATTAATGTATGTTCCTCTGAAGAAATAGTTTTTTTCTGGTTTTAAGTCTAAAATTTACTCTTGTTTTTAGAATCAGATTACATGTTCTGTGTCAAATTCTACATCATGTAGGCAGACTTATTTGCTGTATGTTGGAGAACACTGAAAGTGAAAGAATTTCTCTTGAGAATTTCGACCATCTTGAAGAGAGGCTTTACTATAGATACATTGGAGACAGAGCTGGATGGTTTGAATGTGGTCCTAATCATATAACTAATCCCGAAGCTCTGACTGATTTATGATCTCTTTTACTACATACTCTTCAGCTCAGCAAAATACAAGTAATTTGGTTTTATTTTAATCCTTCTATGAAGACTTTTCAAATGTGAAAGGCCAATATTAATTCCATTCATAATTCTATAAATGAGATAATCCACACATTTGCATGATATTAACATTAAACAAAAGGCATTCTACCTGTTGTTAACTTTTCAAGTGCTTTGTTTTCAATTTTCAATGTCAACAATGGCTAAGTGATGGTGTAGGCTCTCCAGAACTAGCGAGTAATAAGGTAAAAATTGTATTTATTTATTTTTTTTTTGTTAATTTCCTCAGATCATGTGCAACACATAGAAGTGTACCAACAATCACTCCTTGGTAAAGAATGACATAAATTATGGAGATTTTCTATAGAAAATAACAACAACAAAACCAGCAAATGATAGATCTAGCTGGATGACTTTACCTGCCTCATTCCAGAAAGATATGTGTACAATACTCTACTATGCATAGTGGAAGAACAGGCAAGGAACATTTTCTTTGTAAATATTATATTGGGAAAGCAGATTTAGTTTTAATTTTGAATGACAAGTCAAGAATGTTGTTTAATGTAAATCCTTCGCAAAAGAGAACGTACAAGACACGATTTATTATTCATCATTCATTTTCTGTACTTCATTATATATATCTGCTACAGGGATTTTATGCCATTGTTTGGTCTAAAAAGATGAGGAAAATAAATGTACTTTTAAAGATGAACCCAACCTGTATAAAAGCCATATATTTATTTGATTATGATGGTTTATATTTCTAAAGTCACTCCTCATTCTATTACCATAGAACCTTCCATTTTACTATGCCCAAGTGCTTAGAATATTTTGCACTTTATTTACAAGAGCACAGACTAAAAGCAGTAAAGTAGTTGTTCAGTAAGCTACTGAAAAAGGAAAAAATATTTTTCCTGTCTTTTGGAAATATTTTGATTTTAGGTTCAATGATCCTAGCTTGATGTGGTCCTAATCTAGTACTAGCACCCTAGAATTCTTCAATAATACTAATAAATTGTCAGTACAACATGATTTGGTAGAGAGAAAATTAGTCTTTTTCTCAAAAAGGGAGCAAAACTTGCTACCTAGTAGTAAAAGAGAAAGAAAAATCTAATTCTCAGCACCATTTTGTGCCCTCAGAGTAGCTGCATCTCAGGTATCAGAGCTTACCATGCATATAAAATCACAAGGGCTCTTATAGTATAAATTCTACTTCAAAAAAAAACACCAAAAAACCAAGAAAAGAAAGAAAACCAAAAAACCATCTAGAAGTAATTATAACATTTTTAACTGAAAATGCCAATTTTACTACAATTCCCAGAATTCAGGAACTGGAACGTGCCCGTGTTTGTCCAATAAGCAGAAAACTTTAAATTTTTATAGTAAAATACGGTTATCTTCTTTCTTTTTTTTTTTTACACATACCACACTCCATTTGACAGACTTTGGAAAGAAAAGCAAATTATTATGAATACACACAACAAAATAAAAGGAGACATAGTCAAAACAGCCCACTATTCTTTCTCAATCAGATATTAGTAGAGGGAAAAATGGCTGAGACAAATGAATCAGTTTTCATCACTCTTCAGTTATATGAGTAATCTGAAAAGTGAATTAGCTTTTCATGTGATCCCTTGAAATATTTTTGCATGGACAACGTAATAGAAAATGTAATTCTGAAAGATGCTTTTATGTTCACCTAATTTTGTTTTTCTTAGGAAAACATTTGAATATTAGTTTAATATATGTGCAATATATGTGGCTGCAGTTCTTTGATAAAGAACTTTTACTTCACATACAAGACTATTTTTTTACTCATTCAGTTATTATTAGATCAAAATTGAGGATGGACTATCAATCTCAGCTCTGTAGGATAACTTTTTTAAAACTATAAAAAAATATTTATTTCAGGTTAATGTTTTACTTTAAACAAACAGAGTAAAAAAATGGAAACAATAAAACTTTCCTTTTTTGCCTAGTTGAGTGCTTGTATCTGAAATTAAAATTAGCTAGTTGCTCCAAATAGACTTTTTAAGTCATTTTGTGTTTCATTTATTTTACCCAATATGAGTAAATATGGCAGAATCATGTAGGAGTTATTTACTCTTCTCATTTCAACAGTTTCCATAACTAGTAGAAAACTAGGATTTACTAAATTTACTAGGAGTTGATGACAAGAATAACAAACCATTTTGACAATATGACTGGCAGCTCATTAAGAAAAATGTCTATGGGCCATTAAAAATGATCGGCCAAATATTTAACAATGATGTGTACTGTGAAAAGAAAGCACATCCTTACTTCACTGGGAAAGTTGGGAGTGTTTATCTGCTCAGAGTATTTCGGACCAGTGCACTTGCTCTTTATCAGATGAGTTCTACTATGGGGCAAATTGTCCTTTAAAAAAGACCCACCTTAATGCCAAACAGATCTTCAGGTTTAAATCCATCTTACCTTTCTGTAATGTGAAAATGAAAATTGAACTCCACACAGTTATAATGTAGTAATATGATTAATTGTTCAATTAAACTGAAAAGAAAAAAAATTGAAGTAAAGAAGGTCTTCAGCAGATTTGTATGTTCATTCAAGATTTGTATGTTACACTGAATTTCAAGAGTCACCAGATTTTTGTGGTTGCAATTGGTCTTATTATAGGGTTATTAATATTCTAAAAGGTTATTTTATAAGCTACTTATGTATTTTCAGTTTTTAAAATAGCCTATATTTTGTTTGTGTTGTAGGGTTGGTCAGCTTGAGTTCCTATTTTTTGCCACACACTAAATTATGTTTTCTGTTTAATTTTTGCGTGTTTACACTGTCTACACCAAAATCCAATTTTTATACAAATTTTCTTCAAACCATTCTATGTTTTCACCTATTGGATTGAAAAGCCTGCACAGATATGTAAGAATCTTCTTTCACTATCATAGAACAAAACAAAGGTATTTTTTAAAGACATCTTTCTTCAACAGGTTTGCTCCCTGTTTCCTTTTAACTAGACAGAATATTAGTAACTAAAAAAAAAAAACAACACTCTTTCTCTTTAAAAAATTTTCAAAATCTAAAATTCTAAAAATGAAAAAAGTTGCTGAAGGAATGATAAAGGAATTGTGGTCACAAACACATCCTCTACCAGAATTCACTGTACTTAGGGAATGTTTAGATTGGATATTTGGAGAAATTTCTTTACCAAAGGGGTTATTAAGCACTGGAACAAGCTGCCCAGGGAAGTGGTTGAGTCACCATCCCCAGAGGTATTTAAAAGAAGTGTAGATGTGGCATTGAGGAACATGGTTTAGTGGTGGACTTAACAATTCTGGGTTAATGGTTGGACTTGATGATCTTAAGGGCCTTTTGCACCTAAATCATTCTGTGATTCATCACAGCACACGTTGAATAAAGCCGTGTATTTCTATGATGTAACCCACAAACCCAATGAGAATGAATTTGGATGCATATGAAACAGCCTGTGCTATGAAGTTGCTTGTGCTACACAGGAAGGACGGGGTAACAGTGATTGATGATTGACCTTCCATGCTGGACTGCTTCATATGTTTATGATGGAAGACTTTTGAAGGCCAGTGTCTCATTGCTGAAGTCCTGGCCTTTCAAACGTCTCATGGGGAAGTAGGGGAGCTTTATACTGCCTTACTAACCAGGTATATTTAACAGTCTGCATCAACAAAGACATTTGCACTGTATTAATTCTTCTACTCTAAAATTACAATATAAAATCAGTACTTAAACCACATGTTTTGTTAATTTCTACTTTACTTTATTGCTTAATCAGTCACAAAGACTTTAGCCCAACCAGACACAGTTATGGTTCTAGGGACGATGCAATGCTTTCAGAGAGCATTGTGATGAAATATGTCTGAAGCTTCCCTTTCTTTCTCTCTTTTCTTGTCCTTCCTCTGTATTCCTGTAAAATGTTAATGTGATAATTTCACCAGCACCATTTCCTAATCAGTAAAGAGTACCCTGAGACAATTTCAGAGTTTGTCTGGTCTAAACAGTTTGCATAGCCTGAACTCCACAGTCACACTGGGACTTTACAATGTTGAGTTTGTTGGTTTATTTTGGCTCTGAGTTGATCATCACTGAATTCTGCCTTCTTATATTTTACAGTGGTGAGTTTCTAAATAGGATTCGCAGTGACTCCACTGGAATTTTATATCGTTGCAGACAAAGAAAAACCTCCAGCTTAAGTAGGTGAGTTGTGAGTGGTATAGGGATGCAGACAGAGTTTTAGGTCCCTCAGGTCCTCCCAATAGAAATTATTTTTTTTTAATCCTCTTTCCTGAGTTAGAGACCATGTTGTGCTCCCTGTTAAGTTTCAGGAATAGATGGGACACTGTATGAATGGGGAATATGAGAAGAGGAAAAAGTGGATGGATTAGATTTGGGCTGTGTAAATGTTGATCTTTCCTCACCTGCTATGCACAAGTTTTCACCTCAGTGAACATTTTTATTAAATTTTAATCAAAAGCACAGAAAAGATTGTTGATTGTAGAAATGTCTAGCCCTGCTCCAAGCTCCTCTGCTAGGTCAGTTTATAGATGTCAACAGTACCACAGCTGACACTGAGTTTAATTTTGTTTTATAGCATAGGTGTCCTACAAATTGTCACAAAACCCAAAACCACCAAAAAATTCTGTGGCTGCATAAGGGTGACAGAACAAAGAGCCCAAGTGTCTACATGATATTAAAGACTGACTTATGTTGAGAAGGTTCCCTCTGCATTTGTTGTTCCTGGTGCCAGTCTTCTATGAAATCACAATTTGGTTAGAGGAGGAGGGGGCAACTTGTGCTGACACCCCAATTTAAGAGTCTGTCAAGTATATGTTTGGGGGAGTATAAACTTTCCTCTCATCCATAAAATCTTTGATCACAAATAGATTGTCTGCCTCTTTTTTGGAAGTAATACACAATCAAAGAGATCCTTTAGTTAGAGATGCAAATGCTGCTGTCAAGTCCATTAAATTCATGACAATTTTTTACAGTCCTTCATTGTACTTCAAAAGAGCACTTTTTTTTTTTAAAAGGTCACAACCATTTTGATATCAGGTAGTTATTTGTGAGTAGAAGGTTCAGCAATCTTTTCTTCTGACTTAACGTCATAGGAATATGTGTATTAAAGCAAAGATTAATCTCTCAGAATGAGGAAATGAATTTTTTAACAGATGTTAAAAGGCTAATAAGTTCACAACCCCTAGCATCCAGTGTAAATACCAGATTTTTATACTACAATAAAATTTTACCAGATTTCTGAAAGTATGTAATCTCTTGAAAAGAAAAATCATAAGAAACTTGGATCAGATGTCTATTATTTAAAAACCTTTACAGTTCACTAAAGACTGCTTTTGGCAGGGAAGTAGGAAATGAGTTGGAAAGCATTAATAAACTAAAAACAGCAGCTTGTGATACTTGATCTGCAAGTGAACTCTAGATTACTTCCATTTTTTTTGAAGCCATGAGTAGTCCTTAGAAAGACAGTTTATGTAAGTAAAAAAAACAAACAAAACCAACCAAAACAAAAACCAAACCCACCAAACAAAAACAAACAAACAAACAAAGTCACCAAAAAAACCCCACCAAAACAGAAGCAGGGTAAAGAAAGTTTAGCTTGGACAAAAGCTAGAAAAGACAGAAAATTAAGTACTTGGATTTTATTTTTTTTTGCATTGAATTTGCATAATACTTTTTAGTGTTCCACAGAAAGAAACATAAAATTGCACTAGGATTCCATTTTAACTTCATTTACATGTTACTGAAATCCCCATTACAATGAATTCATAACAAAATATCATTAGTCTGGCACAGCAGCACAAGATAGATGTCAACTAGTTGATAACAAGAAGGGTACAAAAACTTTGGAGATCTAAGAATTGACTCCAAAACAGCAGTTTGTTCCACTGGCTTCACAGGCAGTAATTTTTTCAGGTCTTAAGCCACATCTACTTCACTCCTCCATAAAAATGTTAAGCGGTTCAAATTCAGTACAACACTATGTAGAATGAGGAAACACCAGTGAAAATACTCGCATCTGAAAAGCACTATTTCCAAAAAAGGTAGCAAACTTTAGAGATTGGCCTGAGGCTTTTAAAAATTGGGCATTTTGAGAGTTCTTCCTTTGTTTTGCAAAAAGCCTCAAAGCTGTTGCTGTATGTATTTGGGGGGAGGAAGGTTCCTTTTTCGTTTTTTTTTAAAGGGTCCAAACAAACTTTGAAAAGTCTCTCTCCTTTTATTTAACACAAATTTGTCAAGACTCAACTGGTTTTCTTAAAAGCTTTTTCTGAGGATTGGAAAGAATGTTTTGTGTGAACTCAAGCACCTTAATTGAAAGGTGTCTATGAGTGTAGTGAAGCCTTAATAATGTTGTGTTTTATCCAGAATGTTAATTAGGTGTTGTGCTAGATGAGTATTAACAAGAAATGAAAGCAAAACAGTTTTAAAGAGTATGTCTCTAAATCCCCTATGTTTCAACTTTCCTTCCTGTGATCTTTTTATCAGTTCTTCAGTTACATTAGAATTTTATAGGATAGAAAAGACATTCATCATTAAAAACAAAAAACAATTTTCTTGAAAAAAATGTTTCTGGTTCTATGCATGTCAATAATAAATAAGAATGAGATCGGGGCAGCAGTTTGTTTTCCTTCTGGTAAGTGTCCTTAACATAATGCTATTAGGACCATTCTCTGGGACTATATCAAAGCAGCAGCCAGAGCAGATTTGAATAGATAAACTCTGTGTAGTAGAAGCTCTTAGGTATAAATCTTTAAAATGCTAAAATAAACCATTTTTGAGTGTATACTCATACAATAGGTACCAGCCTGCCTAGATAATTAGATACAAATGACAATTTTCTGCACTGAGTAGAACAATCTCAGAAACAACAATTCCAAAAGATTTGAAAAGGCTTCCAGAAAATACTGTAACAAAACACCTCTGATAGTGCACCTTTAGTAGAATGAGAATCCATTACACTAGAAGGAATAATATGCTGAGCTCATAATTAGTGAAATTTGAAAATTAGGAAAAGAAAGAAAAGTTGAGTGTAAAAGACTTCAGGAGATGAAGAAAAATTAAGAGATACAGTTGGTCACCATTCAAAGAACACCTAGAGTCTATTGGTTCTTGCTGTGGAACTAAGAGTAGTCAGAGAAAATACTGATTTTTTTTTTCTACTATCCTTCTAATTCATCCCAATAAGAAGCTTACAGTCAGCAGAGAAATACTTTGGTTAGCAAGTTAAATTACAAGTTGCTTTGAAATTTTGATTTTACAAGGCTTTGAAAGTTTGATTTTCAACTGATATAAGGAAATGAAAAAGACTTTTAATCCAAAACAAAAATTGCTAAGACATCATACACCTGAAAACATGACTATGGAGTGTAGAGCAGTTTGTTTGTCCTCTGTAATTTTTTATACTGTTATGACAAACCACTATCAAATAATTCTCAAGAGCTAGCAATGTGGTATTATAGACCGAATCATGACCATCTTATATTTGCCAGAGCAGGGTCCTGCATGATTAGTATTACTGAAGACAATAGAGAAGCAGGCTCCTAATGGACAAGTTAACAGTAACACATATAATTGGATAATATGGTGCAAAAATCTTCAGGACAGACAGGCAGGCAGACAGACAGGCAAGGAGGGAGAGACTGATTTAAGAGCCACCACTATTGGAAAAAATACCAGTGGTTTAATTTGGATAATAATTATACCTAACATCTCTGCTTGCCATATTAATAACATTAGTGTAATTTTTTCTGTGCCACTTTGTGAAAACTTGACTTTCCAAGGCCATGCATTCCTTGGGCATCACTTAGCAGAAAGCCAAAAAAGTATGATTTTTTTTTTTAAAAGCCTCCATTTTTTCTTCAGAATGATAACTGAGACCAGAGGTGACCCTTATACACAATTGCAGTTATTCAGATCTAAAAAGCCAGCAAATTCATATGTAACTATATCTTCCAGCTTCAACAGTAGGGCAGACTGTCAGCTCCCTCATCTGTCAGCACTTGTTCAGGCTAGTAAATGAAGACTGGTGCATACTAGCAATATCTATTTGTTACAGGATATGCACTCCAGAAAGTCACGAAAAGGAGTTTCAAGCAAGGGCCAAAACCAATCAGTCATTTTTTCCTGTCAATGATAAGAAAAGCAACATAAAAGAGAGAGGTGCTTGTCCCAGAGGTGGTATCAGTAGCAAACTGTCACCAAATAAAAATAGTTAAAGTCCTAATGACTGTACTAATTCAATACAAATAGCCAGGTTCTAGTTAGCTTTGCATTTCCTCTTGCTAGGCCTCAGGCAGAAAAAACAGAGGTCTTACTGTTCAAAAGACAAATTATGTGCAACTTGTTTTGGGTGAAAAAAGATATGCTGAAATGGTGGGATAATCAGTGCCATCTTATTTCCTCGGAGCTGAAGTCCTTGAAAACCGTGCTGTATGTCATTAAATTAGCAGAAATCTTCCTGCCTTTTTCTTCTCTTTGTTATGGATGACTACATTACTCCCATGCTCAATATATACTTAATAAACTTTGAGGCAATCAAACCCAAAACAATCACGCAGGAAGACTGGAATAGGACAGCAAAGCAGAAAGGGTGCAATGCAGAGGAGCTGTGCTGAATAAGCTGTCCCTTCCAACAGTGAAACTGGATGCTCTTTGAAAACCCATCTTCCTATTGCCCAGCACCATAAGAGGAAACACTCCATAGGAAATTGAAAAGTATCAATAAAAAACTACTACTTTGACGTCTATCATTCAAAAATTAGGTTAAAAGTCTTCAAATCCAGTGTAGATTTCTAGGGAATGACTGACTAAGGCTCCACTGGTGCTGCCCCATCTGACATGTATGATCCTAGTCACATTATGTGCTGCTCTGTGTCTCTTCACATCTATATTGACTATATACATTAGCTCTGTAAATTGACTGTGCTTTTCCAGTACCATATACAGTGCTTAACATTTTACATACATAAAATATAACAGGGGGTGCCTTGATTTTATGACCTTTATTTACGTATTTGCAACCTAAATACTATTTAAGCACACACTGCTTGTGGTGGTGTAAATCTTTCCAGAATAGTCCACTGTGATGTCACATGGAAGAAGCCAAAACAACTATGCCTGAGCTAACAAGGTAATGACAAAGCATGGAGCCAGCTGAGTGCATCTCACTGCCCATGTTACTATATGCTGGATCTCTCTGAGGCAAGTCATCCAAGGAACAGCACTGTGAAACTGTGATGTTAGAGCTCTTGCCATGGTGGTAGTTCACATTGCCTTTCAGCTCAGCATGTTCAGTGACAATTTTTTTTTCAAATGTAGAAAATATGTCACCCAGAAACTGAAAATATTTAAAATATTTGAGTATTGTCCCCCAGTTCCAAAATACTTATAGGTTTCTGTGATAATTTAAAATTAGAAATCAATGAGTGTTCTCATGTTACAGTGTCTATCATAAAAGTATTGTCTACATTGGTCATCTGTATCTGGAAACATGGTTTGAAAAAACATATATAGGGGGAAGTGTTCTGTAGCTGACAATAAAACAAAAGATTAAAAGAACTCTTTCTAAATAGTCAAACTTCTTTTCTCATAGGACTTTTTCTAGCACTATCTTTGAGACATTAAAAAAAAAATCAAACCCAAAACATTCAAATGACGTTTTCAGTAGTTGCATTTCTTGCCAGCTTCTTGCACTGATGTCAGTAATTTACCACAGATTTGACTTGCTTCTTGCACCACCTTTCCAAATCCTTGCACAAAAGATGTTTGGAAACAGACTGTGGTATAATGATTTTATTCAACCTAGATGTTTGATTTCCACAGCTCCTTCAGGACCAGAAACAAACTGCTAATCTTCAGACAGCTCAGATGGGGTTTTTTTTACAGTCTACTGCTGCTGCCATCCTGGATGTAAATGCTTCCTATTGTGTTTCCCCTTTTAACTAACAGTACTCAGATAGCTCATAAACTATGGACCTTTTTGTCTACCCCAGGTTTTTTCTTTACAGGAAATTTTGTGCTGGACTTATTGCCCTGCTCTAAGATGTTAGCCACCTGAGTATGGTAGGTAGCCCTGAAGATAGGATGAAGGTTACTGTATAACTGTATTTCTCCAAACCTAGATCTACTGGTGGCAGAAATGACCATGAGGAGTCTCTTCTGCCACAGATATTACACCCCTACATTCTTCTGTGGTATCATTCATTCAGTATAAGCTATAATACATCTGGAGCACTCCAGGTATAGTCTAGAGGAACCACATCAGAAAAAAAGGCATGAGGCATACTGTTTAAGGACCATTTTTCTGCCTCTCTTTCTCTCTTTCAGACAGAAAGAAGAAGAATGGAAGCATTTTTTATACTGTCAAACCAGCAGATGTCTTCAAAATCTACTCTGATCTCTGGTGAAGTCATGGAAGATAAAAGTGTCCTTTCAAGGTGTTAGAGATTCACTAATCACTTCACAGAGTAGGCATTTTCCCTTTTAGGGGTTTGTGAGCCAGAGAAGTGAAAGGCCAGATATTGTGATCAATTAATCTTATCATTTACATAATACAGCCAGACAACCGTAGTTTTAAGATGTTCAGAAAAAGGTCCCCTAAAATCTACAGGAAAAGTGATAAATTATTGCAGTAGTAACAAATCCTATCTAATCTTAAGTCTGATTCTGTTTTCTTTTACTACCAAGAAATGAATCCTATTCCTTCTGCATTCTAATGAAGATCAATCTACAATTGTGTTTTCACATCTCACGTTGACAAGTTCAGGCTTAGCTCAGGTCATCTCCTAAATCATTGATAAACAGACTGCTGGAGTCTTTCAGTAGAAAGAATATTTTCCAGTCTTTAAATTATTTTGATGGCATGACTCAAAGATGTCTTAAACCTTTACAGTTTATCAACATTCTTCTTCTATTGTGGGTGCAAGCAGTAAGTTCAGGGTTGCAATAGTCACAGAATCACAGAATTACAGAATGGTTGAAGTTGAAAGGGACCACAATGGGTCATCTGGTCCTATTGCTTGGCACTTCCACAGTAAGGAAGTTCTTCCTCAAATTCAGGTGGAATTTCCTGTGCATCAGTTTCTGCCCATTGCCTCTTGTCCTATTGATTGGCACCACTAAGATGAGCTTGGCTCCATCCTCCTGTCACCCTCCCTTCAAATACTTATAGAGATGTATAGCTCATTGTCCACCACAACAGGTCCTTCACTACAGATCTACTTTTCATCAGGTCAGCCCGAGCCTATACTTGTGTCTGGGGTTATTCCCTCTGCAGGTGCAGGAATCTGCATATTTCTTTGCTGAATTTCAGAAGGTTCCTCTCCACTCATCTCTCCAGTCTCTTGAGGTCCTTCTGAAAGGAGGGCTGCACAGCCCTATGGGGTATCAGCCACTCCTCTACAAGTGAAAACTTGGGCATGTGAGTGGGTAACAAGCTGCTCATGAGCCAGCAGTGCACCCTTGAGGCCAAGAAGGCCAATGGTATCCTAGAGTGCACTAGGAAGAGCATTGCCAGCACGTCAAGGGAGGTGATCCTGTCCCTCTACTCAGCTCCAGTGAGGCTACATCTGGAGTGCTGTATCCAGTTCTTGTCCTCCTCAGGACAAGAGAGACATGGAGCTCCTGGAGCAGGTCTATCAGAGGGACACAAATATGATCAGGGAACTGGATCATCTCTCTTATGAAGAAAGGATGAGGGAGCTGGGCCTGTTCATTCTCAGGAAGAGATGACTGAGAGGGGACCTCATCAATGTGTACAAGTATCTCAAAGGAGGGTGTCAAGGGGATGGATCTAGGCTCTTCTCAGTGCTTCCAAACAATAGGACAAGAGAAAATGAGCAGAAACTGATGCACAGAAAGTTCCACTTGAATATGGACAACTTCTTTACTATCGGGTGACCAATAGTCACCTGGAACAGGCTATCCAGAGAAGTTGTGGAGTCTCCCTCTCTGGAGATATTCAAGAACTGTCTGGATGAATGTCAGATTCAATGTGCTCTAGGATTCAATGTGTTCTAGGATGACCCTGGTTGAGCAGCAGGGTTGGACCTGATGACCAACTATGGTCCCTTCCAACCTTGCCCATTCTGTGATTTCAGATTCACTGTTTTTAGATCAAAGAATTCCATGGACTTGTTTTATTCACCATCACATGTAAATGTTCGGTCAGTTATAACCCACCATGATAACTAATTTATTTTTTGAGAAGACCAGGGTAGAATATTAAGAAAAGATGTACCTTCTACAGTTGGGCTAGAAGCATAGAAGTATGTTTCATCACCTGTGAACCAGACAAGGAGAGTTCACAGACCTTTGCTCGTGTCCACATCAGCACTCAGTATGCTGATTTTTACAAATAAAGTTTATAAAAGTCTTAGGAAAAGAAAGATTAATTTTATAAATGCCTTTTTGCCCTTTTATTTCCAAATAATTTTCTTCTGATAAAATTGATCTAATTAATATTCATTGTTCTCTTTTTATTAATAATTTATTTATTATTTATGGAGGTACCACATTTTTATAGCTGCTGTCATTTATCCTCTAAGGTAGCTTACTGATTGCTTTGAGTTTTGACCAGGTTGAATTTTTGACAATAGCATTTTAGATATCTAGTTAAAAATTATTAAATAATTTGCAAGAACTGTTTAGTCTTTTCCAATTGAGTTTTGTCTCCCAGTCGACTTGCCTTATAATGGTTTCTGGCTTTGTTAAACTGCCCTTTCAAGGACCTTTCAAGCACATTGGTATGTCTTTTATTATGTTTGTATACTGTAGTAAAACCAACCTGTAATCATTTGCACACAAAAAACCACTAATTTTTAGTTCGGTGATCAGGTCCTCTTTACCTGCCAAGATGAGGAATAAGGCAGAATTCCTCTGTGTAGGGTGAAACACTCTTTAAGTTAAGAAATTGCCATCTATAATTTTTAGAAATACCTAGGAATGCTTAGTACTAGCAGTCTGAGAAAACAGCATATGTCAGGCAGATTGAAGTCCTCCCCAACCCCTACCCTTTCCCTGCTAAATGACTTTTTCTTCTTAGACATTATAGCAAGGTGTTGAGGGCAATTCATAGCATGGAGGGGAGAGAAAGTAAGAGGGAAAGAAAAAGATAGGTAGATTAATTATCATGATAAATACTGAACCAGAAAAGGGGATGATAGAAATGGTGATCAGCTCTCGTCCTAGATTTTTTTGCCTGGGTGATCTTCTCTTGCTTCCTACTGAATATCTGTGGAAAAAGAGCACCCTGTTTTAACAGGTGTAGCATCCCCATTTTAACAGGTGTAGCATACACAGTTTTTTATCTTTTGTGTCCCAAAGGTGGCATGAACAACAGAGAGCGTACCGACACAGAAGCTATTCCAAACCATCAAAGCATCTGTCTCTGCAAAGCACATAAGTAATACATTTGGTCTGAATGTATATGTGTGATAGTTTATTATATTGTCACATTGATTCATGATGCAAAATTATTCGCCTTAAGATGATATGATTTAAATTGGAGGAGAATGTTTTTCCTTCCCAACAGGGAAATTATCTGTTATAAGGAGAAGATGGAGTTTAACTGAATTCTGGAAACTTGGGGCTGAGACTTCATTCCAAACCTTTCCTTTTTTACTCACAACAGCCTTTCATTTCCCTCTCTTTGTTGTCTGCATCATTGCTTTTGCCATTCTGTCTGACATCACTCTACCTTTCAAACTTGATTTCTGTGTATACTAACAAAATAGGGGGCTGGTGGTGTTATTTTTGTTTGTGTGTTTGTTTTGTGCAGGTAGCTAAAAATGTATAAAAATAAACCAGAAAATAACAGCCTTAAACAAAGAGAATAAACATAACACATGCTTAAAGAATTTAAGTTGTCTGGGCCTGATACACTACATCTGTGGCTATTTAAAGGTGTATAGGTGTAGCAGTGGTAATCACATTATGAGATGCTTGAAATTTGTGAATGATTAAAGTGATGAAGTATTGAAAGACTGTTAAAACTGAAAATAATACTTGGTATTGAACAAGTAGATGAATAAAACTAAGCAGCCACAACTCCTTAAATTCTGTTCATAGAAATGTATTCATGGGATATCTGTCGTTTTGAAGGCACCTAGGGGAAGGGCTCAGCTAACATGGAGCTGGCAGGAGCTAACTCAAGACAATTTAATTGTTATCACAATTCTGTGTCCTTTTCCTGAGGACTGCTAAAAGAAAATAAAAATACAAAAGCTATATTGGTTGAGGTTGCATAAAAAGCTTTATTTTGAAGTAAGCCACTTCCTTTTAAATGTTCAATGAGTGTTGCTGCAAGATGATGCCTTTTTGGAGGCACATAATGAATATACCAAAGATATACTATGAGAGTCATATAGCTGTAGATAGTTTATCAAATCCATTAATTAGAAATAGAATCAGAGAAATCACGGGATGGAACTTTTCATAATAATGAGAATTATCTTTTGGGATTTATGAATGAATTGTAAGAGTAAAATGATGAAAACAATTGTGTTCGATAAATTAAACAGTTCTACAGTAATAATAGCTACATAATTTTTAAAAATACCAAGAAACCTGTGCCCTGATGACATATTCGAGAAAAAATAACATTAATTTCCCTTTCTCTTTATTAAATTTTTAGTCCTTGAACTGTGGACTCGTATCATTTTACTGTTTATCAAAGGTCACATGAAATTGTGCATGAAACTACATGTGTTGTACTGGCTTTAAGTTTGCAATTAGAATGGTATGTTTAAGTTGAAAAATAATATCTGAAGCATAAGATTAAATAGAGAAATGATAAACAGGTGAAAAAAAGCTAAGCAAATTATTAAATTAGTAGCAAATTATACATTCTTTGACTATTTTAAAGGACAGTAAGTAAAGTACTTGGTGAAGGTTGAACTGAAAAATTCCTTGCTTATGTATATCAATTTGACATAAGGAGAGGGAAATTGCTAAGAAATTAGAAAAATCCAAAGAAAGTAGACATAAATTAAAAAAAAAAAAAACACATAAAAAGACAACATTGTGCAATTTTTTCTTCAAGTGAAGTGTGAAAAGGTATTTCAATAAGTAATAAAAAAGTAAGAATTTTAATTACTGATTACATTCCATCCCTGTGTAGAAAAGGCCACTAAAGTACCATAGTTCAGGAAATAAAATTTTAAATAGAGAAAATCCTCTCAGACTTCAGTTGTAAATGAATTGCACTAGTAGCTCTTTTGTAGATTTGAGACATAAGCTGCAGCACAGGATACTTACCATGTTATACTTGAGAGATATGTCCTGACCTCCATGTCCTGTTTTTGAGGGATTCCTTGACAACTCCGACAGCAGACCCATGTTCCACTCAAATGCAGGAAGTCTCACTAGGAAAGTTTATTGGAAGCAGACTTGACTACAGATACTATTAATGCTACTGCTCATCGTTTTTATTTCAGCTGATCCAAAGCAGTTGAGCCTCTTCCACTCTTCATGGCATTTGGAATAATATGCACTGTTTAGGAAGAGTAGAGAGCTTTATAATACTATCAGAAATTACAGTGTTACATTACATTACATTATGATTAAAAAGATTTTAAAAAGTGAAGAGTTTTGTGCTGTGATTGACAATGAAGTTACTGTGCAAAAGAAAAGGCTCACTCACGGTTGTTCTACTATTGCTATTTGCCTCAGACCCCTCAGATTTCAATGTGACCAATTTGTTTCTTCTTTAACCTGTGAGAGACCTGTATAACAACAGTGTGCACTTTCTAGAGAACTCTTTCAAGACCTTTTCAGACTGCCCATCTCGTCTCCTACACGTTTCCCTTTCATGCTTAATTCCAAATATTTTTCTTGACCTTTTGGCCTGCAGCTTCTTGACACAAACTGCAGAGAAAATCTAGAGTTCTGGCTCCTGTTAACCATAGACGTGATCTAATCTTGCCTACATTACTTCACTATTTTTTTCAGTATATGCATGTATATACATATTCTGCTTAACTAGTCATCCGGGGAAGGATGTGAGATCATTTTGCAAGATTGGAGCAGAATGGAATTTAAGGGTCGTTTTTATAAGCAATTGGGCAGCTGTGTTAGCTCCATATGAGGAATCAGTCCCCAGACATTGTCTGAATTTTAAGTCCTTTGGGTTCGGCTTTGAATATCTATGTATGTGTACATTTATAGTATTTTAAAGTATAAATGAAACAAATAAAATGAAAGATAAGATGGTGCAGAAGTACTCAGTTACTGCAAGAACTCTTAAGCTTCCAAACACATCCATCCAGCCCGTGGGCACTACAAATCTGCATAGGTCAGAATGTTAAAAAATTATTAATATAACCTTTCATAGTAGAAACTAGTCTTGGCTGTTATAAAATCAAGAAATTGGATTAAACTTTCAGAAGCTTTTTTTAATTAGTGGATTTCAAAAAGAAATTCCAAATTTTATAGCTATGGATCTTTATTGCATTCCTGTTACTCACACAATTGCAGTACATGCAGAAGGCAATTGGTTTCATCTTATTCCTCAAAGGGCAGGAAAGAAGGTTGAGAAACCATCATGCATTACAGTTAATATGGCCCTTCTCTGCTTCTAGTCCCTGACTAGAAATGCTTCTGAGAGCATTCATTTGTATAAGCAGTTCAGGTGTTGGTCTAATGCCCGGACAAGTAATACTGTAAGTATCCAAGTACTGTGCATGTGATACAGCTGATAGATATTAATCAGTTGCCAAGACATTGACCTTGTCATTACTTACCCAGACAACCATTATAAAATTTTATATTTAATGTATATTATATATTATATTATTAACATATAATAACATGTGCTTAATATAATTGATTATATTGAGCATATACCCACATTTTCTGGGTTTTGTGTATCCAGTAGGATTTTGTTAGTGATAAAAATGCAGTAATTCCTTTTTTAATTCTTCAGTATCTTACTTTGCAGTCCAAGGTTCTACCAGAAGACAGTATTTCTGTGAGTTTTTTCATCTTCTAGCAAGTTTTTATGACATTTTTAAAGGAGCTATGAGATACTTTAAATAAGGAGTTCTAACAACATTATTAAAAAACAATTTTTACTTAAACAAAAGTTACTTATGAGAAAATAAATTCATTTTAAACACCTACACATCTAATACACTTATGTATTACAGCTGTTGCTGATATTACCAATTGTTACTAGTAAAAATCTCTATAACTGTATGAGGAATTCATTTTTTTTCAAACCCTCATATTAATTATAAACTCTGTGTAGGAAGTCCTAGGATCTCTCATTGTATTTTTTATTTAGATTTCCTCATAGACTGATTGTCTTTATGACAATTTTTAAGAATGCCTTAGTGAGGACATTACATTTTACAAAAGGTGTTTTAACATGAACTTAGGCAGAAATGATACACTTTATTCAAGCAAATTAAAAGAAGAAAGCAGAAATTTGCAAGTAATCTTAATTTCACTGCACTTTTAAGTAAGACCTCAGGAGTAAACAAGTTGTTTCAGTAGAGCTGGCCTAAATTGAAAAGGCTCCATGTGCTAATTTTAGAGGTGCTCAAAGTAACCAGACATAATTTCAACAAGTCTATCATTAGCCCTGATTTGTTTCTCTTGGTTTCAACTGCCGCTATTAATTTCTCAGCCTGTCAACTTTTATATAAAACAAGTTTTGTCATAAGAAAATATATTTTCACCATCCTTTTTCTCCACATACTTTGGGTAGTGGCTGTAAGGATATTTTTTTCCTTAAATCTACTGTATTCTGTTCTAGTATTCATTCAGCTTTCATTTCATTCATTTCTCTTGTGGAAATACATGACAGTTAGATAGTCAAAACTTATTATTTTTAGTATAAACATCTTCGTTCTATACTTCTTAACAGTGCTTTAAAAGAAAATAAACTTTTAACAGAGAAATTTATATGGCAATCCTGCCTCTATGTTATTTTTCATAAGTGTGAAATAAACCTTTTACACTTTTTTCAGATCCACTCTACTTTCTCTTATCCCCTCAGCTTTCCCTCATTTGTATATATTCTTCATATACATATGGACATATGTATAAATTATTAATTTGCTGTACATTTTCTCTCTCAGCAAGGGTCAAGGAGCTGGAATTTATTTTCATTGTTTAACCTATGCTCCTCACACTACGCTCTTTCGGCTCTAATTGTAATTCATCTATATATTGAATAGATAACATGCAGCATTATTCTGAGATTTCTTACATGGATAAAAAGCTTGTGCAAAAAAAAACACAAAACCACAAAATTTCAGGAATAAACACATCTCTGTAAGCTTACACAGAAAGGAGTTGTTTTGAGAGCACAATTTAAGTTTCCTAGGAAGTTCTGCTGCTGCTGCTGCTGCTCTTTTGAGCTTTTAAGCTACTTGCATTGTTTCATGACACTATCTGTGAATACACTGGGCTTTAGTTTACTTCTGTTTAATCATCTACAGATCATTTTCGCATAATTACTTTAAATTCTTCAAAATTCAGCTTAACCTCTCAAAAGTAGAAAAAGACCTAGCAGTGACAGTAAGAAATTCAGAACCAACTTACTGAAATACAAAATTATGAGATAGAATTGATAAATGTGTCCACTTGTAGTCTGAAAAACCCTACTCATCCAAAGGAAAAAAGCATGGCAAAGATAGAAGTATTAACACACACCCCCTCACATATTACATATTAACTACATTTATTTATATATATGCATAAATATATATTATCTAATAAATATAAAAATATTACCCAGAGACACCTGTGTTTAAAAAATTTAAACAAATAATATGCATAGTACATTGACATTAAAACCTCTTCCGTCTGTACTATAAATATATATCTGTTTGTACTTAAACTACTTTGTAATACTTGTGTTCACTAGAAGATAAGGCCTTCTTAGTATCAAAAGAAAATCCATGTACACATTTTAACATATTTGGATGTAATACAAAATTAATTTTGAGAAACTGTAGAAACTGTAGTACCATATATAACTTTACAAACAACAGTTGATGTAAATTGTATAATATTTGACATTTAAATCCTTGAAAAAGAGGAATTTTGAAAGAGTTAGTCTAATGATGAATTAATGAAATTAAATAACCCCCTCTCCAAAATGTGTCAGTTATTGACCTCAAAGTCGTTGTCATCTTGGTACAGTTCATTTCTATGAAAAAGACTTAAGAAAAAAAAAATGGGTCAAATTAAATAACCAACTTCTGTATCTTTAGCCTCCATATGGAATCAATGTTTAACTCTCATAATACCTTTAAATTTTATTTGAATTTCTTCTTAATTGAGGATTTCTTTGGTTTCTAAAAAGAACAATGGAGAGAATTAAAATTTGGTGGATCCCATGTGTGCAATTTGTACGGCTTAAACCAATATAAAAAGTTCAAAAAATTTTTTTAGATAGCTTGACCTTCACTATATTGATTTCTAGCACAAAATTCTAAAACTTATAAAGCATGACCTTTTCCTAATAAAATATAGAAATATTTAAAAAACTCTCAGACATTGCAAAATAAGGTGTTCATCATTGCATAAAAATGGTACTGCAGAAGTGTATAATGTTAACAACTTCATATTATGTAAAGCATATGTTGAAACATAGAAGAAACACACATTTCCCATTGTTAGTTCATAACATGGAAATAGTATAGCTGCATCCAAGATAACAGAATGATTTTCTAGCTTGTGCGCTGTAGAAGAAAGCGTTCTCTACAAAATTTGTGAAAATGGTGAGAGTCATTCTTGAATGTTACTTGATGATCTAATCAAAGTTCCGTTTAGAGTCTGAATTTTCTTTGACTTTCTTGACTCTCTTCCCACACTTCCATGAGTTTACAAACAACAGAGGCAACCACAAATAAGTATTCCATGTGATTCAATATTTACATGTGAAGATACACTTTCACAATTTAACCCCAGAATTTCAAATATCCAAGTACCTTCTCACACAGATGTTACCTCCAGTTCATGATCTTTACCTGTGGGTGTTGGTTGGTGGGTTTTTTTTCCTTTTATTCAAAGCAATAATGTATTCTTAGTAAATATAATTCCCAGGATATCTGTGGGCTAGCACTACAGGTTCCGCCCTTAACCTTGCTAAGAGAAACTAATTTTCCTAAGGCTTCCAACTGCATTGTGATTTCTCTGCATTGGAGACTTCTGTTACTTCTTGTTCCTATGTAACATTGCATAGTCCTCCCGTCACAGAAGGACTCAAAGTTTTCAAATATTAGAAAAAGCAGTAGGAAGCAGCTCTTTCTTCCATGGAGGGGGTCTAATACTTTTGATTGTTTTAATGGCTGGAAGAAGCTCCAGTTCCTCTGTGAGCAAAGAAAAAATGTTTACATTATATTTGTGATTAACCACTAGACTCTTTTTTTCTCATTGTCACTGATTAAGAGGAACATGTCAATTCAGGGTACCTAAAAGTATATCTCCAAGAGGACTGTCCTAAAACATAAGGTATATCTCCAAGAGGACTGTCCTAAAACATAAGGCTTTTCCCTTCCTACAGGTCTTTCTGCCTGTGATTGAATCTGCTATTCTGGAACAGCGAAGTGAGTGAGCTTTAACTACACCTATCATTTCATGAAAGGGAAGCCTATATATGCAAGGAAGAGGTTGAGAACTACAGGGGAAACTTTCAAGGTGTGAATGTGTGTACAGATGCTAAAAAAGCTAAACCGGTGCATTTTTTTTATGAAGCCTTGCAACACTCTGATGATTTACTCTTGGAGTAGGGAAAAGTGAACTCCAGACCAGCTGTTAGGAAGCCTGTGTTACATGGCTTTAGAATTTCACACCATCAATGCAAATAGCTGTAAATTATTAATGCGTTTGAAAAATTTAATCTCTATTTAAAAAAAAGAAACAAATAAAAATCATAGAGGACTGTGAGCTTACACAGACAATCTGAATATTTATGTATACTAGCTGAATATTCAGATTCACGCCCATTACCCTCATGCCCATTTCTATCTCAGCTAAGTGCTTCCAAGATGATGTGAAAGAGGAGCTTCACCCAGGACAATAAGCAATATAGCTTTAATAACAGGCTTCTTGATAAAACAAGTGTCTTTAAGAGTCATAATGGCCATGGTGGGAATTAAAGTCTGTGTTGTTAAAACCAAACCATATACTGCAAAACTCTAGCTTCAAAAATATCAGCACTTAGAAAAACTAAGAGGAATTAAATAGCATGAGTTACCAACCTGTATTGAACCTGTAAGGAGTATCAGGTGGCAGAAAGTGGTTTGGTAAAGGAATCAGTCTGTTTCCATGAGGATGGCAGGAAAAAAAATGACAGCTACTTTCTTCTGTAAAAAATTAATCTAATAAAGAGATGGATTAGTTTTATGAATCATAGAATCCTCTTACCACTCATTCATTACCCTAACCAGTGTGCATTAAAAAAACAATTTCCACAAAATAGAAATTTTTCCACACCTTGAAAGTTAAAACAACATTTCATTCCTAAAATTGGAATAAGTTGATTTGCAGTGAAAAAGATTTTATGCCACTTTAGATTTATAAGTGAAACCAGCTGAATTGAATTAAATGAAATAAATTTGCAAGCAGAGCAACTCAAAGTAATTACTTCAGTGTGGTTCACCATGGCCACACTGGTTCTCCTGTGCGTTGAGTCTTACCGGGTCCATGGGAATGGACTGTTGTACAAAGACTTTTCAAAGTCAAAAGGGCTCTGGAGTACACCCAAGCTGCTGATTTCTGGCCTTTACACATAGCAAAAATGTCAAGAAAGGTATGCCCATGTGTCTTAGAAGAAAAAGGAGAGGATATTTAGATTAGGAAACTGGTTGCAAGGGCTGATGACCACAAATCAGAGAAGCAGATAGATAGCACTTAATAAATTATGGAAGAGGCAAAGGAGCTTTTGGACAACTCAGATAGGCATTCAAGCTCTAGCTGGCTATAAATATGAGCAAACTAGAGTTATGATCAATAAGGTTTCTCTAAGAAGATTCAAATGGCAGTTTGACAATCTGTTTATCAAAAAAAAGGGATTGATTGCCACTATCCCCAAAATAATTTATATTATGCTCCTTTTTGCTATTACAGCATTACTTAGATCTACATTTCGTAATACAATGGAATTTAGTTTTAGTTTAGATATTTAAAGGACAAATCTTACATTAAGATTTAACTACTGTCAAATGTTTCACAAATGGGATGTCATATATACAGATCTATTTAATTCATTTCATGCAAATCTTGACCTCTCTGAAAAATATAGGACTGAATAAAACCTATAAAATTACAAAAATCGTGTTTCTAAAGCATATTTAGTTACAGCAGTTGGAAACATTAAAAATAGGTTTAAAAAGACATGCTGCAAAAACAATGCTATAAAGATTCGAGTCTGCTTAACTGGTAGGTCTACGCTCATTAAATGTCAAAATACTGACTGCCTCTTATTTTCAGAACACAGAAATGTATATTTTTCATGTCACAGATGCTAGTGGTGAAAAGCAATTCAATTCCAAGCTGGCATGATATTAAAAAGAACTGCTGCAAAAATTTCAGGAACAACAAACCCACTCCAGACCTAAGGGAAAGCCTGCAGAGAAGTGTCCTTACTAAAATTTTGAAAGAGAGGCTTTGAACTACAACATGGAAACAAATACGGACATTTTCTGTGAGCTCAAAAAAAGAAAAAAGAAAGAGAATAGATTATTCCAAAACGGAAATAAGGTTCTGGAACCTAAGCAATAAAAAGCTCACAGGACCAAATATGTTTAGTCTCTCCCCTTCATGTTTAGCTTCAGTTTTGACTAAGAAAATGTTATGCTTTCAGATCAATAAATCTTGGTAATGGTCTCTGCAGAAGTCAATTTCCACTTTATTCTATACAGTAGGGAACACAGTATGAGAGACTCAAAGATTTATAAAGTGTATTGTGGGACTGGGAAGGACTACAGGTTAAGTGCAGATCTTGCCTCCTGAAACTTCAAAAGGCAGTGCAAGAGGACTGAAGGAAAATTAGGGCCAAAATGAGGCACTGATCGAAAAGAATAATTTAGGATCTTTCTTCTTACACCGAAGGTCAAAAAACCTGACAGTGGTTCGTTAGGAAAAAAAATCTGATGAGAGTTTAAAGGTGTAATTTTTTTTTTTTTTTT
>VYXB01002532.1:134096-160889 GCA_013397135.1 Pachyramphus minor
GTGTAATTTTTTTTTTTTTTTTTTTTTTTTTTTTTAAGAAAAAAAGTAGGAGTTTTTATACACTGGACAGTAATCCCAAGGCTTGGTAGCTACCAACAGGTTGCAGATCAACCAGCCATGACTTAAGAACATTAAATAAGGACTTCACAGTCTGGCTCCAACTTAAATATCTACCTACACATATCTACCTCCTCTGGTTTATGAACCTCATCTTATACGATGTTTTCATGTGAGATGGAAAACGATATCACAGAACCACAGGGAAGTGTAGTCTTGGGTCCCCATATGTATGGGGGAAATGGTCTTGTTGAGAGAGCATTCACTGATAGTAAAATGTTTTTCAGCTAATCTTGGATAAGCAACTGTCCATGCAATTTTACTGCAGCCTGCTTGACAGAATTCTGCCACAGCTGCAGTCAATGCAAATGACATCATCTCAGACACATTTGGAGCTGATGTCTGTGGCACATCAGGGATGGTAAGCACTAAATATAAGGCTGCATGCTTTGGAGTGAGAAGAGACCCTACTTGTGTAAATAGACAGTGTGCTACCCACACTCTGGATCAGAGAAAAGGTGCTGTGTGTTTTATTTGCCAGGTGAGTTGCATGGCCAAAGCAGTATAGCATCAGATGGGTCAGTGGGAGTGTGGGAGAGCCTGCAGGCTTTAAACTTCATGTTCTCTGAAGGAGATCACCTGTCTCCAGAAGAGCACACAGAGAGTACCCTCCTAAAATTGGCATCGTGTGAATCTGAATACAGTTTTGTGGAGGTTTACTGAAAAGACAGTAAGGTAGGACTACACAGCTGAAGGCAGAGGTTTAGGTAGCTGGATGTCGCACATTATAACTAAAATAACAATTTCAGATAAAACAAATTCTAGCTGAGCTCACCTGAATGTTAACCCCTGCTAACATCGAAAGGTTAGTCAGGAGGATTAGTGGTAGGCTCTTTTTCTCTGTTTCTCTTGACCATAATGAACAGAACTAGGTGACCTTTAAGGTCCCTTCTAACCCAAAATGCTCTATGTTTTTATCTTTCTATTCAAGAATTTTACATAAGAAGCAATGGAGCTTCTGGAAGATATATATAGTTATCTGCACAGCTTGCTGGGGTTCTGCATCTCCCCCCACCAAGAGGTATGTGAACAGCAGTACATGAACCAGCACAGAGCTGACAATGCCAGTTGCCCATGGGGCAGCAGGAGGCCAAATCAGAATGGACAGGAAGATTTTGTTGGTGTCCCAGATAGTATCTGCTCTTGACTGTCCTGATATGTAGAAGAGAAATCTTTAATTTATTTCATTAAGCGTACTATAAGACTTTAGGACTCACTGTGCAAGTTTTATTTATGTGAAGAAACAGTTGCACACATGAATCGTCCTAATAAATTACCAGTGAATATAGTCATATCTGTGCAAGCTTTATTCATATTATCAGGCTCTTTTAAGCCATATTTGCATAGAGTATTATAAAGAATATCTTTGCAATTCCCCAAAGGGAATACATGCACTTTCATTTCTGGTTTGCTGACACAAAAAAATGGAGTGAAAGAAACAGTTATTTTACTTTTTTTTTTTTAATGTAAGAGCACTTATTTATTACTTCTTATTAATCCTAAATGCTTATTGTAAAGACAAAAATTTAATTGACATTTAATTTTATCACTGTAATAAGATATGGATTTCCAAAAAGGCAAAATAAAATACAGAATCATAGAATGGAATTATAGAATATCCTGAGATGAAAGGAACATTGAGTCCAACTCCTGGCCTTGCACAAGGCACCCCAACAATCCCACCTTGTCTCTGAGAGCATTGTCCAAATACTCCTTTACTTCTGCCACAGCACTCACTGGTGCTGTGACCACTTCTTCTGGAGAGCCTGTTCAGTCCCTGCCTCTGGGGAAGAACATTTTTCTAATATCCAAGCTAAACCTCCCCTGACACAACTTCAGCCTTTTCCTCAGGTCGCAGAGCTGGTAACAAGGCCTCCTGATGGCTCTACCGGATACTTTTGCACAACATGCTTTACAAAGGCATATTTTTAGGAAAAACTCCAAGTATCCTGATGGGCAACCAAAGGGGACAGCAAAGAACTTAGAGAAAATGCTGTTGTACTGTTGAGAAAGTAAACTGACACTTAGGATTGGTTTCATTCCATTCTGTCTTAATAACCATGATCCACTGATTAAACACTGCTAGCAAATTAGGGCAATTATTTTTCTAATTCACAAAGTGTTTATGACAAGAATGTGTAAAAAATGTTACCTAGAAAGTGGACAGGAGAACTTGCTCTAGAAACAATACGTCGAGGATTACTCAACTAATTTTGCTCAAAAAGCAAATTTTTCCCTTTCTATCAAAAGAGAAATTTGGAAGATTGCTAGTACCTCTCAGAAAGTTATAAGTATTTGGAAATAACAAAATTTTTAAAAAAACATAAAAATTCCAGTGTGCACTATAAATTCAACTCCTTTTTTTTAAATTAAAAATGTAGTTATAAAAACAATTTTTACTGCTCATGAGATGTAACAACTTGCTTAACACTGAGCAGCAATGCAAGATAGGACACAAGGCAAAACAAAAATTCAGTTAGTTTTCAGAAACAGTCTTACTGTTCTTGACATGCCACCATTATAGAGAGTAGAGAAACCTAGAGAAATTATTCAACATAGAAAGAAACCAAGGAAAAGAATAAAGGAAACAAAAACTGTAGCAGCCTATGAAGAAGTAGGTTAGAGAGATATACGGACACTAAAGGATGGAAACATGAATTAATCTTCTATTAGCTTACACTAATTAGAAAATTAATAAAATTTTCTAAATGTGTAGGTCACGTTCACTTTTACATTCACAGTCAGAAGTAAGACTGCATATTAGTTTAACTGATGATATTATGAAAGGAAAATGTACATTTGTAATTTTGTTTAAAACTGTACTGAAGTGCACCTGTTTATTTCTCTACTATGCATAAGCCAAAAAGATCTAAGATTCTTTCTGTGGCATGAACTGAACTATGTATTATGTTCAGAGCTAAAGGTAGTGTCTCTTTTCAAAATCTTGTAGGCTATGAAAACACAGATGAAAAAGGATAAAATATATGAAGTAGAAAGATGATGGTGACTCATATCAGCTAGCTAGCATGTTTTTGGTGGAAAGAAAAGTAAAGGGAACTACTTAAATGGAACAGAAAAAATGAGAAAAGTAAAAAGGAATTATGGTGGTGAGGTAAGGAAATTGTCAGAAACTGAGCCTGAATGAGTGGGCAAGCACACAAATGATGCAAGAGAAGTGCTAGTCAAAATTGTGGTACAGATTTTGAGAACTTAGGAAGTTGATAAAATTCTTATAGTTTCTGGGTAGCTTTTCCTTGATTTGCCCCCTGAATATTACAGGGCTGGGGAAGATATGTCATATGGATCCAATCACCCTCAGGGATATTTTCTCTGTGCAGTGTAACACAGGAGGAATTATAAGGAACAAGCCTCAAATGATCTTATTTTATGCTTTTCTGTGTTCAATGCTATATGTAGGTAATTTTTAGGCCTTTTCACTATCTATATAGTAGAAGGATTAAGGAGACTGGTGTTCCCTTTTATAGAACCATTTCTAGGAGGCATGCAGGGATCTGTTTTCCCTGTAGACATTAGATGAAAAACTCATAACGAGCTAAAATATTTTAGAAAAATACCTTGTAATAGGAAAAGAATAGAGTTAGAATAAGGAGAAGCAGGTTTCTGCCTTACTTTTGTCTACTTAATTTCCCACAGTGTAAGGAGGAGTATGCTTTACTTTTGAAATAATTATCACAAATTATACTTCTCACTCTACCTGAAGGATACCCTCCCCAAGGAGGCATCATATTTGATTGGAATTCCCCCAGCGGATTATTACAGGACTCTGTTTGCCTTCTACACTGTGAGGTTGATCACAGTAGCTCCAGTTTAAGTTATATTTTTCAGTTCCTCTATATTGTTGTATTACGCAAACTGTCTAACCTCATTTGTGCTTCATCCTAATTCTGTACTACAAAGGAACACTAAAAGTACAAATAAATAGTTTTGTAAATTGTATTTCTAAAGACCCTATGAGATCTGCTGAATGCAGAGATGTTTAAATCATGCAGTTTATCTACCCTTTTCACTCGCTTCAACTTTCCCAGCAAATGAGAGAAGAAAGCCCCAGATTTATTTGACTTTAAAAAACACTTATTTCCTAGAAAGTCAAAACAATGGAAACACAGTCTCTAAGTAATGAAAAGCATGCATAAAACGTGTTCCAAAAAGTATCTACTGCTCACTATTGTACTTCCAGAAATAGCACAGAAGCCTGAACTGTCCCATTTCCCAAAAGTTTTAATTCATTAATCATGTAGTTTTCCTTCAACTTTGAAAATTAACTTATTCCCTTTCCCACTTGTATTATGATGTCATAACACAAACTAGCTATGACAGGACATCAAAGAAATGAATCTAATTCTCTGATCTTGACAGCAGTGTGAAGAATATTTTCATGAATCCTCTGCTTCTACTTAATATGCAGTGGGGATTGCCTGACATTATGTAAATGCTATCATCTTAATTTCCAGAATTCTGCTTTGTGGTAATAAATCTGTCCCAAATAATCAACAATATAGCTGTTTTTCCATTTCTATGCATAGTCAAATTAAAGTTTAATCTGGACGGTTTTGTAATCACTTTGCACTTGGGGGGAGGGGCTGGTTGTTTGTTTGCTTGAGTGGGTTTTTTTGTTTTACCTGTTGTGGTTGGTTTGTATGTATGATCTCAGAAAAATGAGGCAAGTAACTGAAATCTTTTGACTGTATGTGCAAAGCAACAGGTTTTCTTTTCATCGCAAAGCAACAGGTTTTCTGACATACTGAATGATACTCATTCTTCCTTCCTCCAACTTTGGAAGACAAAACCTGCTTCAAACAGAAAAGTAATATTGAGGAATCCTATTTTTAGTCTCCTGTAATATGGCATATCAGCAGGAGAGTTTCCATCAATCAGCTGGATCTCTGTTTTTTCCTCAGGTATCATTAGCTGGAGAATCTCTTTCCTTCAGAGGTGCAGAATCTGAAAATGACTCTTTAAATATGACTCTAATGTTAAAAAACTTTGCCGAAGGGAAGCCACCACTGGTTAATTCCAAAACACGGCGTAAAAAACATTTTGACTTTAGAGATGACACACAGAAATATACTCCAGGTTTCCAGTATATGCTTCATCATTTTTGAAGACTTTCAATACAACTTTCACTTTTCATGTTACTTAAACAGTGATAAAGTCACACATATATACTTTCTTCTTCAGAAAAAAATTACTACTCTTTCAGAAGCAGGATTTGGAACATGTAGTCTCCCAGGAAAAGCACTTTCAGGAAAGTACAATTTTGTCTGGTTTCACAGTCCATTGGTGATTGCCAGAACCTGCAATAAACACTGGGCAATACACTTATCTGCTCAATTTGATGAAACCAAATCAATATATAATCCAAATTTAGGTGCCATAGTGTCTTAAGTAGTAGAATCCTACTACCCACACATGGTTCCTTATTCTGACTGATGCTTTGGGAGTGTGAGGCAGGCAAGCTCATAGGTCGACGCTGAAAGGTATGACCCTGCTGGCCCCATATTTTGAAACATGCCAGAAGCCTGTGTACAAATAGTGCTCTTTTCCTCACTTCACAAATTTCAGCAGTTTAACAAGTCCCTGAAGTGAGGCAGAATGCAAAGCCTCATCCAAAGCATCACAACAAGAAGCTGGAAACCCTCTGGAGATCCGCAGTCCGCCAGTGCCTCCACTCTGCTGATCTTGTCTAAGCTGTGCTGAATGAAGGTCAACCTTTCAATTAATGCCTATTCCACCATAGCAAATTGCTTTTTTTTTTTTTTCTGAATTGATATGATATAGGAGACTTTTTTTTATTATTAATAATTTAAAGGTTCCATCTTTATTCTTTTATCCAATGGCCTGCTTTAAAGCATTAGTGGAGAATACTAATAGGGCTACTTTCACATGGGAGATGTTGGTGTACGAGATAGTACCTATAATAAGGTTCAGCATGAGGCATAGGTAATCCCTAGGTACTTTGTGATATTTGATTTGATTTGTGGTCCTTTGCAAAAGAGGCAAAACGTGCTTGAACCTGATAAATGTCCTGTAAAAAAAATGTCTATTGGCCAGAGAACAAAATTACTCTCAAAGGGATATGTTGCTTTAAGAAAGAATATTTTTCCATATCCAACTTCCTGCTAATAACATGATAAGATAGAGACAGAGAAATGGCAGATTTAGATGACTCTTTAATCTCCTTCTATTTAGTCTGTAATAATGCAGTGTAATAAAGTTTTATAAACAACAAGCTTCCCAGTAAGTATCTTAATAACTATTAGTAGGTTTAGAGTGGGTCAGTTAAAACACTGCTACCTTTATGTTTAACGGACATATCAATAGATTTCAGAACCTTTTAGTTCTATTTTCATTATATATTTTCCTGAAAGGAGTCTATTTTCATTTATAGGTTGATAGTACCTAAAATTTTGGAATACTGCTTTTGCTTGTTTACAACTAAATTATTGCTTTGAACACTACCGCAGTTAATGCAGCATGTCTCATTATTGCATTCTTCAAGGCTCAGACCAATAAAGGCAGCAGATAAGTTTATAAAAGACAGTAGGCAATGTCTTTCCAGGTCTATTTGTCAAATAAAAGGTTTATTTCTCATCAGCACAACCTAGACTTAGAGTCCAAACTCTTGCAATGTGATGATCTTGTGAAAGAAAAATGGGTGGTAACTACTTGAAAATTCTTAGCATTATTCCATTGGAATTTTTTTGTTCTCCATTCCTTCCTGTTTGGCTTCAAATTCCTTGTAGTTTATGGATGTTAAAACACCACATTCCTGGAAAATTAATACTGGTACATCTAATAGTGTTTTGGGTTTTTTTCTAAGACAAGCATTCTTGTCCACAAGTACAAACAATTCTTCTTATTTTTTAATGTCTTTGATCGTATGGTCTTCATTGAACTCATCAAATGAGAGTTTTAGGTTCTGACTAAATCAATGTCCACTTAATCAGATTTTCATTTAGGAAGACATCAGCTGTATCCTTCACATGTAGAGGACCTCCCTACTATTTGCAGAAGTTTAAAATTGTTGAGAGAAGATGGAACCAACCGAATATCAGGGAGAGTGATGCAGTACAAGAGACACATAGTGTGTTATGAGGACCCCGAAAGTAAGAAAACCTTCTGGAGATGACAAATAAAGGAAAAGTCTTCTAAAGAATCTTTATGACTTGCATAACTGGGCTACTTCAACTAACCATCATTCAAACTTTAAATGTTTAAATGGGGAAATGTCTAGATGTTTAAAGTGTGTGAATATCATAACACAACTGGTGATGAGACAGCATATCCTAAAAGAATGTAGGACCAAAGTAGCCATGTACATCAGAAGTGAGATGTCTAGCGTTCAGCAGAATGCCAGTCATGTCACCCCTAGGGTAAACCATTGCATTTTCCCCTTTTCATGAGCTAAATCAATAACATTAATTATTTTAACTAATGAATGTGTTTCTGCAGAAAATGGCTAAAAAAGGGAAGAAGTGCTTGAAAAATGACAACATTGACATCTTTCACAACATGGTGTTATGGCTTGAAGCCTTAAATCACTGCAGGAAAAGAAATTACACTACTTGTCCTATCCTCCTGGTGAAAGTAGCTGACAGAAGGTCTTTACCATGTACACACACACCACACGCAAACCACACACAAACTTACATAAATGCACAGAGAAGGCTTGCACTAATCTTTCTTGTTATCACCAGCACTGAAATCTCTACTCTTCCTTTTATTCTCTTGTATATAAACTGCAAGGATCTCCAACCTTTTCTCATTAACCTTTCTTTTCTACACTTATCAGCATCTTTTCCACATTGTTGGGGTCATTTTCCAAGCAATTGTTTGAGGGGAGGGGAAAAGCCAAAGCAGTAATGGGCTCAGGGTCACAATTGAAACTGTTCCATATAATAAGCAAACCTGAAACAGTAAACTAAGAAAGAGAGAGGGAAGGAGAAGGAGAGAAAAGAAAACGCTGACTTGGGTCAGGGGTCACCTCTCTGATCTCATTGTCAGCGCCTCTGCCTTTTGCGTTATGGAATTTGTCTTTCATTACCCTGTCTGCCACTCCTGTCAATACACCCTGAAAAGACTCCTCAATAGGAAATTGTAAAGTTCTGGTTGAGGTAACAGAGGGAACTACCCGGTGAAGCCAGCTTGTGACTCACTGCTGTTTCCCGGGCCTCCGGTCTGATGCCAATCTTTCCTCAGCATTGCCCAGCAGAGCGTCAACAATGAAGAGGGGTTACGCAGCCCACCCCCACCAACCCCTGCAGGACATCCCTGCTGCTTGAGGTAATGTGTAGCTTTAATATGTGAGCCCCTTGGGTGCTACAAAGGTAAATAACGCAGGAACACCTATTAATACATAGAATATAAAAAAATCATTTGTTTCACCAAGAGAAAGAACATAATGCTTCTCTGAAACAGGGGATGAGGTAAAATGAAAGCTCTGAGTGTGCTAACGGGAACTTTACGCATCATATATCATGCAGATATCTAATGCTTGTTTATTCTCTTTTACTCCTACCTTTAACTGACTGGGAATCTCCATCATAGTTAAGAGAGTTATAATCTTCCTTGACATTTGTACTACATCAGCCTATACTGAAGGTCTTTCCAATGGAGTAGTCAATTATCATTAGCACTGCTGAATGTCCCAAGGTGGGGATTTTTTGGGCACAAATTAATGAATTATTTTCATTTTTTTAACCAAAATGTTTTTACTTTAATATCCCATTTGAAATGCCAGATTTTCTTTTGTTTTCAGTTTATCCTTCAATTTAAGCTATACTGTATTTAAATACCTCACTTTTTAATTTGAAGTATTTTTTTCAAACTGGTGTAATCTACTCAAATTTGTGATGAAAAACCTAAAATTAGTTATGTGATTGGCAGAATTATAATACCCCTCATTGGAGACATTAGTTTGAGATAAGAATCACACATCCACTCTTTGTTTCTTAAGTTCTGGCAAGCTGTCATTAAAGCTTTGCTTTTTCTCACCCAAAATTTTTATTCTAGATAACAGTGAATTTTAAGAACTTGCAGGTACAGTGACATCTCTGAAGCCAACCTTTAGTTTCTGCACAGCACAACTCATAAATATGCTAGGATATGTCTCTTCTAATTGTAAAATATTGTCTAAGTTTACCAGAAAGAGTCCTGGTGTGGCTCACTGAATCCATCCTACTTCAATTTATACTTTTAATACAAGTGAAAGCTCACTAAGAAGAATGTTTTCATTTCGATAACATTTTCTGCAAAAGTCCAAAGCAATCTAAAAGTTGTTTTCCCAAGTTGTTCTGTCTTATAAGTTTAAGAAAGTATCTTGATTTCATCCTATGTAGGATATTAGTTTTCCTAAAGTTTCTCAGTCTAGAGGAGGAAAACACATCATTAATATGATTAATAATTTGATCTACACCAAAATTTGACATCACGGTAGGCAGGAGTTGGAATGAGGGAAGATGGAAAGGGGAGAGAGGGAGGAAGGGAGGAAGGGAGGAAGGGAGGAAGGGAGGAAGGGAGGAAGGGAGGAAGGGAGGAAGGGAGGAAGGGAGGAAGGAAGGAAGGAAGGAAGGAAGGAAGGAAGGAAGAAATTCTTCCTGCTATTTCAGAGAGGACAGCATCTCATAAGAATGATAGCAGAGTAAGAAAATAACTCATTCTTACTGACCAGCTTAAGAAAATTATGACCCTCCATTGGCTCAGAAGGACAGGGAATCGGGAATGTGGTGAGTTCATCACACATTGTCTCTGCTGATCCTTTCTCCTCAGGGGGGAAAACTCCTCGAAAGCTACTGCTGATGTAGTGCAAGTTTCCTCACACAGGAGACAGTCCTCCATGAACTTCTCCACTCTGAGTCTTTCCCATGGTCTGCAGTTCCTCATGAATTGCTCCAGAATGGGCCCCTTGCACAGGTTGCAGTTTTCAGTAAAACACTTCTCCAGCATGGGCTCCCCATAGGGTCACTAGTCCTGGTCCAGCATGCGCTCTTCTCCACAGGGCCACAGGTCCTGANTCTCCTCAGGGGGGAAAACTCCTCGAAAGCTACTGCTGATGTAGTGCAAGTTTCCTCACACAGGAGACAGTCCTCCATGAACTTCTCCACTCTGAGTCTTTCCCATGGTCTGCAGTTCCTCATGAATTGCTCCAGAATGGGCCCCTTGCACAGGTTGCAGTTTTCAGTAAAACACTTCTCCAGCATGGGCTCCCCATAGGGTCACTAGTCCTGGTCCAGCATGCGCTCTTCTCCACAGGGCCACAGGTCCTGACCAGGAGTCCTGCAGGCTTCCCACATTGCAAACTCCTTTGGGCATCCATCTGCTCTGGTGTGGGTCTCCTCCATGGGCTGCAGGTGGATCTCTGCCATGTTGTGGACATCCATGGGCTGTTTCACCATGGTGTTCACTACAGGCTGCGGGGGAATCTCAGCTCTGGCACCTGGAGCACCTTCTCCCCCTCCTTCTCCACTGGAGCTGACTGTCACTGCCTCTGTCAGACATGTGAGAATCTTCCAGCAGGTTCTCACAGAAGCTGTTCCTCTCTCTCCTCCCCATCCTCCACCGCCGTCACCCACCCTCCAGTTACAAAATGTGGCCATGCAAACCCAATACACCGATTTAGGAAGAGAAATTAACAAATCTCAAAGGACCATAGGAATTTCTTCTTGATGGGAAAATTGAGACTGGACTTTTTTCCCTAAGATTGATAAGTTCCTGTTCATAATGAAATTAATTTTTTGCCAGTCCTATTATATTTGTGCATAGTCAAGTTAGTTAATCACAATGGTTCTTTTTATTGTAACAAATCCCTAAGAGGAATAGAGTTCCTGATCCAATCTGGAAAAATTACCAAAGAAATGAGGTGTCTAAACTCTTCTTTGGATCTCGGGAGATCTTCTCATTGTTCCCCATCCCAGATGGATTGAATCTGGACAACCAATTTTGCTTCAGTTATTAAGCATCATAAAATAGCCATGTGCTACTATCTTCTGAACTTACTGGAGTGCAGTTACTGGAGACTGTTCATCAGTAGGGCAGACTGTCCCACTTTCATACTCAGGTGTATTTGGAAAAGTTCAGTATCTGAAGAGTCCTCCAAGGGCACTGAGGTAGAACAAATGTCACTGAACTCAACTGGAGAAAAAGTAAATGGTACAGTGCACTCACAATTTTGTCCCCCCCCCCAGATCAAAGTAAACAATTATCTATTATGGAGTAATTCCAAATGCTGATACAAAGGCGAGCTTTGGAATGTGGAGAGTTGGCTATTTCTTTACCTAAGATCTTCTTATGTGCTTGCATCAGTGTAGGAAAGTGAAGTATTGTATATTATAAAAAGGCCCTTGAGCCATTTATTTGAATCTTATTGATAGGTAAAAAGTCCAACTCAAGTCAAAAGTCTAACTGTGACATTTCAGCACACAAAAGTGAGTTTCACTCCCAGCAATTCCAGTGGCTAATTTACCAACAGATGGTGTTTTACAGGAAGATCTATTAAATTAATTTGTCCTTCATTAAGAGACACTATGCAATAAAGTTTCCCCCAATAGCTTTCCACAGCACACTTGCTCCCAATTTGGTCAAAGTCCAGTCTTTGCTATAAAGTGCAAAATACTTGGCTGCTGACTAAAAATATATAGCAAGCAAGAAACACTTTTTAATTAATATAAAAGAAGTAGTTGTATTATTAACAGTGGTACTGGGAAAAAGTCAGTTTTATTTTTCCTCCTAAATTAATATTATATGTCTCCCACTGCTGGCATTTTCTTTGAAATAATCGTCCTTTTACCAAAAGGTAATGGATACTTTTACCATCCATACTTTCCCTTTATGAGCATTTATAAGCCTCACTGCACATACTTTATCCAACAGGTAAGGTTCTACCTTATAAAAAGGCAATTTAGCTTTATAGATTTGGCAATACCAAACACTTGGTTAAATGAAGGGTGCCTCATTTAAGAAATGGCATATCTGAAAAGGCTTGTTATCACAGTTTTAAGTCAATGTAAAAACACTATCCAGTACACTACTTTGATATGGATGGAAACTATTGCTTCTGGCATATTTTCATGTTGGTGGGTGCCTGGAAATCTTCCAGTATATGCCTCTTTTTAGCTGGAAAAAAAGATGCTGTATATCTTGAGGATGAATTTTTTATTTAAAACTGTGTTCTTTTGTTTAGGAAAACATTTGTACAGAAATTTGATATATTATTTGCTCAAGTTTTTAAGATAAATTGCTTTCCATAATAAGGGACTTCAAAGGAAGCATTGCTAGAACATGATTGAACCATAATGAAATTTTATGGTATTAAATGTTACACTTTCTGTATTCCACTTTTAGCCGATTTAACATTCAGACATCCTAAAATTGTTTTCATTTGAAAGAAAAACAAGTCAGAAATGGCAGAAAGTGGTAATTAAATACTAGGTTTTATAATGTTAATGAGATTAACATTTCATAATAACCCCAGGTTATTTTATACTATTTTTAAGTTGACAGAAAATAAAATATGCAAATACTAGGGCATTTGAGGGTCACTTTGGGAGCTATGCCTACGGTCATTTTTTATTAGAACATTAACTTTAACTAAAACATTTGACTTATTAAAATACTCTGTTAAACAGAGTAAGAGTATTTTTGCACAATTTTAATCTTAATAGGAGTCCTTTATTTTCATTCAGCACACAGTAGTTTGAGGTACCTTGTAAAACTCTTCAAATTTTTTTTTTTTTTTCCAGGGGGTTGGTTATTTAAAATTAATGTAACGTTATTTTATTTTGTGGTTTGGTTGGGTTTCTTGATTTTTTTTTCAGGATGGGACGGGGAGCTTCTAGTGTCTTTTTTGCTTTAGGCTCGGACTTCTTTGTCTCTAAGTGATAATTTAATTTGGAAAGGTAGAGATTGTCTTAGATTTTAGTCTTCAAAGCAACATTTTCCTACTTTCAAAATGTTCCCCAAGATATCCAAATAATTTTCAGCTTATTTGTCCTGGTGATCCTTTAATAATAACAAAGTTGGGGAAGTTTCTTACATTATTGCATTTTTGAAACAATTTAGTTACCAATTCTTTAGAGTTGTTTTCACCCATAATCCTCTCTTGTGTACCATTGACAGAGTGACCTTCATACTCACTGTCTCATCCATTATACAATGAACTTTTCACTTTACACCATGCTCATCCTTTCCTAGTAAGGAAAACTTTGTCCACATCCCACTTTGCCAGTCACTGGAGATTCTGTACTTTTACAAATGTGTATCATCAGAAACGAAAAAGGAGGAAGTGGGAAAAGATCACTAGTTCAGCATCTTTGAAAGTTAGTACATATGGCTATGATTAAAGCACGTCTATCATTCTCATTTGCAGTTCTTTATCTGATAAACCTCCCCCATCTGTGCTCCCCACTGGACAGAAGTACTTAGTGAATCAGTAACACTGAAAAACTAATTGCTGTTTGAGAAGTGAACTTTCCCTACACTGCACGATGCTCTATGCATTTGCCTCACATCCCTGAATTTGAGGATCCTAATGAATAAATTTTGTTTTTTAAATCATAGATACTCTTTTAATTAAACATATCAAAGAATGAAAATAACTTTCTGCCTTTTGTAACTGCCAAAATTTGCTTTCAAAGTTACTACACAAACCTTTATTAGGGATGGGAAATTAATCCTATTCACATATGTATGTACAAGGTCTTGTGTACACTTGCACTGAAATGTTTCTGGCTCCTCCAGTGAACAGGTTAAAACATTCATTTCTGGTGCGGTTCTGTTTGTATTTAATCCTTATTTTTCTCTGCTTTTATTGATACAACACTTGACTTAAACCTAATTGCAGGTTTTTAAAATCACCTCTTCATCCCCTTATTTTATATGAATACAGAACCAACACCATTTTAAGACTATCAAAACCTATGTTGTGCTGCTGGAAAAAAAGTTGGCACAATGACATAGAATATAAAGTGTGTTATTGGATACCCATGACTCCTTATCATTGTCATATGAGGGGATTTTATAGTATTTTTTTCCAGAGATTTTCAGAAAATATTTAAATAATATATACCTATTCATTCTAATAATATATACCTATTCATATATATTAATTATATATGAGAAAATAAGTCATAGGAAGACCTCAAGTTTAGAAAAGGGGAAGAGAGCTATTGAGCTGTACAGCTGATGTGAAAAACTAAGGATTGTCAAAGTGTGTCACTGACATTTTCAGATAATGAATGCAAGTAGATTTGGTTATGTTTAAAGTTTTGTTTCATTTGCTTCATGAAGGTAGAGTTGGACTCCAAACATTTTCTATTTGCTATTCTTCTTCACAAATATATGTAAACAAGTTTGCATTAAAAGTCCTATTTACAAAACACTATGAATTAGCTATTTCCCAAGAATTTATCTGCTTTTATTAAAAGAAAAGTGACCAAAAAAACACCAAAACACAAACCCAAAAAACAGCCCAAAACCCCCAAACAAAATAACAAACCTTTTAAAATAAAATTCATTATAGGAAACTGAATTGGGCTATAAATGCCCTGTGAATATCTTTTTGGGTTTTTTTTTCTATTGCATTTGAAAGAGTCTTTCTACTTTGTATTCCAGAATTTTAGCGTTTTTTATAATCCCAGAATCATGCACTTGAACTCTCTCAGAGATGTTGACATAACTCAAATTAACATAACTTCAGCAATTTCCACTAATGAAAGTGAGTAATTACAACACAGCAGAAAGAAGTATCAGACCTCACACTCTGATGTTACCAGTACCTTTATTGGTATTTTCACCAGCTTTGCCTCATAGATGTTTAGCCAGTGAAACTGCAAAACTTTATTTCTCAGTTGCATATATTCCCTCATCAGAAAGCTGTCTAATTTAAAATTTGTGCCTTTTAGTCATACTTAAATAGAGGGAAAACATAAGAGAATAAAATATTTTTAAACCTTAAGTAGCAAGACTAGTATGAATAAAAATAAGTTGCAGTTGAATTAGAGTGTTCATCAAAAGGCAATTTTATTTTTTTTTAAATTACACTGCTTCATCTCTGTTTTGCTGTATATGAATTTTTAAAAATTATTTTTTGATATGTGCTTGGGATAAGCCTCTCTTGCCTCCTTTAATGGGCAAATTATATAATTAGTTTCTCTACAAGTTTATAAAAAAACACACAGAGATTTGCAGAGTGAGATTCAGTAGATTAAGGAAAACTACTTGAGGGGAGCACCTAAAAACTACAAATGCCTTTGAAACATCTCTTTAGACTACTTTTTAGGGCTAAATTCCACTTTGGTGGGATGAAGCCTTTGCTGTCCCAAGAACAAAGGTGCCTCTTGGTTACAGTGGATCATAACACAGAAAATATTCCTCATTTCTAATGATTAGCAAAACAAGGTACTGTCAAAGTGGACATGATCTGACAGGTATTGGGTAAGAGAAGGTACACAATACCGTTAATGGGAGCAGAGTTGTTGCTTCTCTTCAATATGACATCCACTTGTACTCGACTAAATGCTCCCTTTTGGGAGTCTCCTTAGTGGCTCAGAGACTCAATACACACAAGAAATCAATTTGCACCTCATCAATATAGCTGTGAGGTTAAAGGCTGAAATTTCCTTCCCAATATATTAATACCACAACCAGAAATTATGGGAGCATTGTATATCACCTAAAGAAAAAATCCTCCTTACAATGTCAGCAAAACCATCAGCTACTGAGAGTCTTAGGTTAACTGTTGGAATTAATCTCTTTAAAACTAACAGAAGTCAGAGAGAACTTTATCATTGGATTTCCATCTTCTTACACAAACTCCAGAGGCTAAATAAAAAAAAAATAATATATTGTAGCATTTCTGAAATAAATGACTGCACCAGGAGACCAGCATGAAGAAAACCTTCTGCAAGTAAAAAAGCGCAATACCAACAGGTTGAGTTAATACTGCTTTTGCTGTTTTTCTGCCTTGTCTCTCAATCTTAAGTCAGCTGAGCAGCAGCTTTCTTAGTGGGAAAAAACAGGAGGAGGTCAGGCGGAATGACCTCCCTATTTTGTCTCCCAGTGGCCTGCCTCCCATTTACTACACCTTTTGACATCCTTAAGTAGATATCTCTTTAAGTGTTCAGTCAGTAAAACAAACTGCAGTGCAGGCAAAGGAAAGGGGGATGGGGAAAGAAGTGTACACTGTAGAACTCAGATGGAACGTGAAGCACGCACAACCCGTAAACGTTTCTTGTATCTTCAGCCACAGATCAAAAATAGTCTATTATTCCATGTATTCAAAAAATACTAATTTACAGTTTACTACCAAGCTTTAAAACTGTGTCACTGAGTGTCGCTTGTGAGAAATGCCATATTCTAAAACAAGCTCTGGAGCTAACATTTCATGGACTCTATTCAAATCTGTTCATTTGCGGTATTTGATATTTAACTTGACTAACGAATAAAGAGTGAGGAATCTTAGTGCGTACTGTACTTAATGAATCCAAGCAACGCATATATGAGAAATCAAATCATTGAGTAATTGTGGTAGTACATATGTGAGATGTGTGATAATGGGATCTATGGCTTGGAGTATATTATTTAAAGACTGTTGTGGAAAAGTTCCAGATGTTCTGCAAAACTTTCAAGAGTTTTTTTTCAATTTGTAAATTACACATTTCCTGTCTCTTGCTATTATCCATTAATTAAGCAGTTTAAATATTATGCTATGAAAAGAAATTCTTAAATAAATATCAGATGCAACTCATGCACTTTAAATAATCAGGACCATAAATTTCAACATCCTTCACTGATTGGATGTACTTGTTTTTATATGTAATCCTTAAAAAAGAAAGCTGAAAGTTGGGCGTGGGATTTAGGACTTCAATAATTGGTAAAGCACTTTAAAAAAAAACAGATTTAAAAGATTCAAGTGTGGCTATGAGCCCTGCTCAACATATCAAAACACTGGTGAGTTTTTAGTTTTTCAGAATTAATTTCAGCATTCATATCAACTTTTAGTTTCAAATACAAAAATTTTTTAATGAAACAATTAGGTCTTTTGGAAGATCAGACTCATATAGCTGTAATTAGGTACATATCTTTCTTTCAAATTTACTTCATTTGAGTCACATTTCTTTTAAAAAATTTGGAAAATGAAATTGTCTTCCATTATCTTTTTCTGAATCTTGCTGTGTGGCTCCCCACCCTATATGTTTTAAAACTACTTTTCCCAGTACTTTTTTATTCATTGTAATAGAAATCAATCCCTAATCAAAACCAAACCAAAACCAAAACAAACCAAACCAACAAACAAAAACCACACCAAAAAACCCTCTCTAGGTAAACAAATTATTAAGTTATTTTATATTGCTTATACTAGTGAAATGTCATTTTCTACTCCTGTGCATAACAAGTGGTTAGGTAAGTCAAACTAGATTTTAGAACTGGGTCAGATAAAAATAAAAAGAAAGTATTAAGAAATCATTTTTGTCATTAAGGTGAGCAAACATGAATGAAATACAGAGACATCTGTTTTCAGATGTGCTAATTATAAAAAGAATTCAGAAAAAGTAAACATCAATGATACATTTAAAGAAGTGATTAATTCACATCCGAGAGATCTGCTAAAACACATTAGAATGTGATGTTGGCATATACTGGGAGAAGACAACACCTACTGTAGATCTGAAGGCTCTGTTTCTTTTGAAATTAAATCTCTGGAAACAGTAAATGGCATTAAAGATCCTACCTGGATCTGGTCAAAACATTTTAACATCATGTTTTCAGTTACCTGTTTGGCAAAGCTAAGCATTGCTGCCATGACATATATATTTATGAGGCTTTTGATGGGAAGATTCCTGAGTTTCATGGCTTTGTAGTTAATCTGGATGTTTTAAAACCATCTTCTTTGAGGAAAACATAGGATTTTTTTTTGCCCTATGAAATCAAGCAGCTGCATCGGCGTAATGGAGCTCACCTATTAAGCCCTTCCAAAAGGAAAGGTATTTAATCAAGAACAGACACTGTAATGACGTGGCTTCCAAAGTGGGGTTATTCAGCACACTACTTGCAGGCAGATGAAGTTCAGGACAGCCTCTAATTATGCAAACATTCCTCTAGAAGCAAAATCCTAACCTCATGTCTAGGCAGCCTGGCAGCACACTCTGTCTATACTTCATTCACCAGAAGATATTCTCACTTAGATATATCCTTTCTGGAGAAAGGTGGAAGAATGGAGGAATCAGCCTCTGCATCCTTTAAAACTGTATGAAATTCTGATATTCTAGAGCACGCTTTTGAAAATATGGTGGCAAGATATATTGTTTAGACACTGTAGATAAAACCAAACCCGAAATAATTAAACTCCTTTTTATTAGGAACTGTCTTCCACTTTAAGTGTATTAAAATATTAGACTTATTTTATGTTCACTTTTCAAAATTTTGATAGTCATCTGGTAATAAAAATTTTCATTTTTTTAACCACATTTAACAAATGCAATTATCTTGCATACTTAGACAATTCTACCTTAAAAATCTTAAAAATGCCTTACTTTCTTTTATGAGTAATTATTTTAAGAGCCATATATATAAGAGGGATGCCAGTAACACATTTTTCTCTTCAGTGGTTAACGCATTTCTTAAACCAGCCTTCTGAAATTGGCACATTCTCTTCAAAATGTCCCATTAATTCCTATTAGGGAGCTACTAGTAAAGGAAATTGCATGTTAACTTTTATCAATCTGTATGAATGAATGTTAACCATTCCCAGTTAAAAGCTTTCCTTTTAGCTCCACTCAAGTGAAAACACCTAAAGCAGTGCACACGTTGGCAAATCATTCAGAAGATTAATGCACTTAGGCCTGTACAAAGAGTTAGAGATGTGTATTAGCATTATAGATTTTAATTTGAAATGATGTCAGTCTTTTCTCAGCTGCATTGTAGTGCAAAGACTGCCATCTGCTTATAATAATGAATCTGACAATCCACCTAAATGTGATTTGCTGCTCCTTTTGCCAACATAATGGCATGGATATTGATCCTAACAGTGGAGCAGTTGCTGCCATTTCATTCAATAGAAGTGGGAGGAGAGGGTGCAAGAGTGAAATTTCCAGGATTGCCGCTGGAATGACAGCTAAGAACAGAGCTGTGGGGTTTTCGCTATGAGAGGGAATGAGGATATCCCCCATTCTCAGGTGTTTGGGGTTTTTTTCTTGGAACAAACCATGCAACTCTTAACTCAAAAAATGAAACAAACAAAAGTAAAAGTGAATACCTGTAAGGAAATTGCAGCCTGTAAGGAAACAGCACTGGTGAGGCCACAGCTGGAGTGCTGTGTCCAGTTCTGGGCCCCTCAGTTCAGGAAGGATATTGAGGTGCTAGGACAGGCCCAGAGAAAGCAACCAGGCTGATGAAGGCTCTCGAACACAAGCCCTATGAGGAGAGGCTGAGGGAGTTGGGGTTGTTTAGCCTGGAGAAGAGAAGGCTCAGGGGAGACCTCATCACTCTCTACAACTCCCTGAAAGGAAGTTGTAGCCAGGTGGGGGTTGGTCTCTTCTTCCAGACAACCAACAGTAAGACAAGAGGGCACGGTCTCAAGCTCTGCCAGGGGAGGTTTAGGTTAGATATTAGGAGGAAGTTCTTTACAGAGAGGGTAATTAGGCACTGGAATGGGCTGTCCAGGGAGGTAGTGGATTCTCCATTCCTGGAGGTATTCAAGAAAAGACTGGATGTGGCACTTAGTGCTATAGTCTAATAACTGCAATGGTAGTGGATCAAGGGTTGGACTTGATGATCTCAGAGCTCCTTTCCAACCCATCTGATTCTATGATTCTATGAAAAGGAGCTCACAACAAGAAAAAGATAAAATAAACTCTCCTGCATACAGATGTTCATTTTTCTTCCTGTTGCTGATGACCATCAAGAAGGCATTTGTGGGCGGGGCAAGAGTGTTGTAATAGTCTACACAGTAAGGCAAGTTTGAAGCCTGGCAGTGACTTTTCTCTGTGCTGTGAGAACGACATATCTGAGGTGCAGCATTTCGTAATCTTCTCTAATTTCTTCATGAGCACTTGAACCCTCGAAAAAAGGCATTGGATGGAGAAAGTTAAGTGTCATTCAGAAATCATAGATCTCCAGCTTGTAGTAAATGCAGGGATTTCATGCCTGCCATTTTTATCACCTCAGTGCACAATTGCAGGTGTCCCTCAGGATGGCTTTCCTTCAGGAAATGGAACCTGGTTTCGCAGGAAATGCTCAGACTTGGAGCTGCCCAGAAGAGAGGAAAGGGGCTATTTCCCTAAGCCTACAACCCTTATTATATCTAAGTTGATTCCAACTCTGCTATTAATGTGATTTGTGCAGAGCCCAACAGTATTACAGTACCTTTATAAGAGGGTTCATGGCTGTTTCCATGACAGCCAGAAGAGGTAGGGATGGAAAATGCCATTTGAGATAGCTCAGAAGTGCTTGATTGATACAAGACATAAGGTCAGAAGCTTTAAGGAGAAAACTCTTGTAACACTGAGCCCAATTTTCTTTAAAAAGTGGAGTTTACAAGTAGTGGCATGTTAATTTTTAATAGATTTTAACCAAAGGAGATAAACTATAAAGATGTTGTTAATTTTACCTCAAACGGTTCCTGGACCAGTGTGTCCTCAGTGACAGAAATACTAATATCTATGGGTATTTGAAGTGGTTGCTCACACCCACACTCAAATTTTACAGCATACCAAGGAGTCATATATGAAGCAGCTTATGCATAAATCCATTCCATAACTGTTTCTTTACTTTGAACAGCTGTAAGTACTGATTTTTCAACTTTCATTTCTTACCTTGAAGATTGTTATATTCATAAATGGAACAGGTACTGTTCATTTCAAGATATCCTCAACAATCCATCATCTTCATGTCATTTGATCTCCCAGGACTAGAATTTTGAAAAAGTGTTCTCAAAGTGTAAAACCACCTACAAGTAAGAGCTGCAGCGTGCCTGTAAAATTTTTATATTATTCTATCAACACTAACCACACAGCCTTCTGATTTAATATAGATCATCCTAGAATATCTTGCATCCTCTGCCTTATTTGAAAGGAATTACTGTTTATTTCCCACAGAGCAGTGCAGCCATGAGTAAAAGCCCAGTAAGAGGCAGAGAACCTACACAAAAATGGTGAGTATGAAAGAAATAGAGAGAAAAAAAATTCCAAAGCTGTTTCCAACAAGCTTACACAAAAAGCATAAAACTTCACCATATCATCACGATACTTACTCTTCTATCTTTTTTCTGATGGTTGGTGACAATAAAGGCCACCAGTGACACTCAGCTAGCTGATAGTCAGGAAAACTCATCTGCCCTGAGGCAAGTGGGCAAATAGAATATGGCATAACCATAGAAAGGCGTTATTCTCAGACACATATATAAAACTGAGGTGACCTTGTACTAATGACAAGCCTTTGTGTGACTGACACGGCACGTTTCAAATTGAAACACATCTCGCATCTAGGAACAAAGGAGAAAAATGTTCCCTCATCTTCTCTGCGTTTGTTCCCCTCCAGTGTTTCTGCTCAGGTAGCAACAGACAAGAACCTTTAACACAGGCCTTTCACATAGTGAACCGTCATCTTTCTAAGCTGAAGATCTGCTTTTCCACAGGTGTTCCCCAGTGGGCTTTTCTTAGAGCTGCATTTCAACTAGTTTTCTTTCTCTCAGAGGAAAGGCCAGGTCATCAAAAAACCCCCCAAAACTTTAAATTGATATCAGTCCAGAATTTCCCTGTGTGGAAATCATTAGGTAAAACCTGCTTGCAATCAGAATGGATGCCTTTAGAGGATGGGTATTGGATCCAGATGCCTTCTACCCTCCTTGGTTAGTACCCATTAGCCATATTTCACTACTGTTTAAGCTATCCAGTAAAGCTATGCAGATGTGTATCTTTTATTTTGATTCAACTTTCTGAACTCCCTTGTCATAGGAATAAGTACAAACCAGTAGGAAGAAAGCTCGTGTTCCAATCCCAGTTTCTGAAGCTGTCAGTGTGTATGCTGCCGAATCTCAGGACCAGTTTATTTGTATCTCAATAAAACTGCTTTTTTGGCACACTTTCCTGAGGAAGAACATTAATGCTGAAATAAATAACTTTAAATCTGAAGAAATACATATATTATTTTGGACATCTATATCACATCTTTTACATTACAGCAATATTTGTGTATGTATGTACCCGTATATGAATAAATAAATAAATAAATACTCAATATACATAGTCTACCCATATAATAGATGTTCATTTATAGCTTGGGTGTATACCTCAAACTAGATAATCCATCTTCAGGAAAGAGCACTGGGAAAGCAGTTAGCAGGGTGACAAACACACAATACTTCTTCACATATTGCCAAATCTTCATTTAATTTCAAAAAGAAATTACTACTAGAGAAAAAAAAAGTTCAGCTGGGACTGGAACAAATGCATCTGCAAAAGTTCAAGTGACATGCAACTCTTAATATGAAGGTACCCTACTAAATCTCTCCTAGATGTCAAGTAGACATGTAGAACCACAGCAGCACATTGTCCATCCACCTCTTGCTCCAATCCCCCAACTACAGGGGGGGATTTCACTAGATTAGGTTTCTTAATGCCTCCTCCAACCTGGCCTAGGGATGGGGCATCCCCAACTTCTCTTGGCAATTTGTGCAAGTGTCTAAACACCCTTACACTAGAAAATTTATTCCGTATCTCTAATCTAAACCCACTCTCAGTTTAAAGCCATTACTCCTTGCCTTATCCCCACATGCCCTTGAAAAAACATTCAAGCTTTCTTGTAGGCCCTCTTTAAGTACTGGAAGGCAGCTTTAACATCTTCCTTGAGCCTCCTCTTCTCCAGGCTGAACAGCCCCCACACTCTCAATCTATCTGGAGAAGTGCTCCAGCCATCTGAGCAACTTGGTGGCCTCCTCTGGATTCAAACTTATTGTTTTGGGCAGCATTAGAACCCTGTCCTTTTGAATTTTTTTATTTTTTTTCTGAGAAATGGAAGAACATCAAGACACATGTAATACTATCCTTCAAATTTAAACAGAAATACCGATTTTCTACCTTATGTAGCGCAGAAAGAGGTCTGGGCCTGTGTCAGGTCTGAACCCTGCCAGCAATCCCCTAAGGGGCCACAACTAAATAGACTTCATTTGTCTGACAAGAAAGGACTTCATTTTGGAGAAACCTTTCAAGGCTTCTGTCCAGGAGAGTTATGGGGAAAAAAATGCTACATTGTTCAATTGTATTGACATTTTTTTGGTGATAAATCAGGAAATATGTGGTAAATGATTATACCTCCCAGCAGATCTCATCCAGACCCTGCCTCTCTTCTTCAGTTTAACAAAACCTCCTTTTTTGGTAATCACAGTTAAAAACACTGAGTGGGAAGAGCTCATTTTTGAGCTTACAAATATAAGCAGTCAAGAAGGTCTTTGTGGAGGAAAAAGAAGAAAATAAAAGTGTTTGTCAGTGTTTTCTTCATCAGCAGAAAAGGAGCAGCTGTCAGCCTGCCGGAATTCAGAATTTAGATGAGCTATGAGGCCACACTTCTGCTACCCTGCATCTGGTTTGGAAACAAAGAACAACCTGTCTTTGGTTGCTCTCATCTTGTACGTACAACTACTGCATAGCTAATTAACACTCCATGATAAGGGCTTAGTTTTGCATATCTTCATTTCTACTGACTCTTCCACAGTGTAAGTCTTCTTCCCACTTGCAATTAAAACAAAGGTTATGCAGAGGAGAGGAAACCTGGATTTTCTGATGTTGAGGGGGAGTGAGATACATTTACTTCAGTTCACTTCCTGGAGAACACACCCATAGCATATAATACTTAAAATGTATTTTTTCAATCCTGTCTTTAAAAGAGGAAGAGTGCTTCTTCCCTTTCTCCCTAAAATGTTTAGAGATTAACTCTCTTTGTGAGGTACATGGTAACTAAGAGCAGTAATTTTAAGGTGTCATAGAATGTCCTGGGTTGGAAAGGACCTTAAAAATCCTGTAGTTCCAGGCCCCCTGCCATGGGAAGGAACACCTTTCACTCGGATCAAATTGCTTAGACCTCCATTCAACACATCCTTAAACACTTCCAGGGATGGGGCATCCACAGCTTTGGGCAACCTGTTCCAGTGCCTCACCACCCTCATAGCGAACATTTTTTTCCTGATATCTAATTTAAATTTACTCTCTTTCAGTATGAAGCCACTACCCCTTGACCTGTCACATATTGGTGCTATATTATGAGAGCAGTATTATTTGTTCTATTTTAATACAGGTTCAGTTGTGCTGCCTATAAACTGATGAGTAGAGATTGACTTCCACAGGAGAATGAGATTTCTCTTGGTCTTTGCTCATTTACAACAAATTCCAGGCACAGCTGTAATTCAGTACTGCAGTGCAAAGGCCCTGTGGGGGACACTGGTCTTCATGGGAGGCAAAGAGATAGAGAGACGGACTCTTGTCCTCCCTAGCTCAAACATCACACAGGTTCAAGACAATCTGAAATCATGTGATTTCAGCCCATGAACTCATCTATGAACTATGGATTTTTGAAAGCTTACAAACTCCGAAATTGAGGGAAGACAGATATATTAAGGCATTGCTGTTCATAAGATAAAGTAAAAAAAATAAAAATCACAACTCTGTGATGGTTCTATATTTTAGCCCTTATGTCCAATTATTTTCCTCTGCTATTTTAGGAAGTGAATGCAAGTCCATAGAGCTCTTACACTCTTGTAAATTGCTTCTTAACTCCTAGTAAGTAGACTTTTTTTTCATATATTTACACATAAAAATGTTTAGAAAATGGAAAAAAATCCTAGTGAGACAGTTTAACCAAAGTTTCCTAGTTGTGTCTTTGCTTTATTTCAGTTCCAGTATTTCACAGCCCTTTTCTGTTAACTGTCAAGTGAAAGATAAGGCTGTCATACTGTCTGAATAACAAAAGAAATACAATTTTCCTACACTAAAGTGTACTGGCTTTGTGCCACTGTTAAAATTAAATTTGTCCAATACCAGTTAGCTGCAGCAAACATTTTTATGGCAATAGTTGACAAAGGAAAGAGAGCTTTCTGGGTTTTTCTTGTTGCTCTACTTCTCTGAAACAGTGGGAGGATACGTTGTCAAGTAAAGCAAGAAAAATGTGATGTCCTGACTGATTATTTCCTTAGATACTAAATCAATGAATTTATTATCACAGCAATTACATAAATATTGTAAACAGATGCTATGTGTACAAAACTGGTTAACAATAAAGTAGGCAGAGTGTACTTTTTTCTGTTACACAAAAAAAAAATATTTTGAACATGTTATATTGCAAATAACACTCGATCTTCAGTTCATGTGTATCAGTTAACTGGATGTATCAGTTAACTGCTGTACCAGATGATTTTACATGTAAGAGAGATGTACTGTAAAGATGTACATAATTGGAGTTTAACTTGTGTAACTTTTATTACCAAAATTAATGTTCTTATCTATACCAACCAGTAACAAAATTCAGGGGTTCTGAAATAAAAAAGAAGCACTACACTTCTGTTCACAAATTAACCCTGCCAATTTTCCTAATGAAACTTGTTATTTAGTTTATAATGAAATCAAAGGGAAAAAAGCAGTACAATGACTATTTTCATGTAACTCAACTTAAACTTCCCATCTATTCTTCTATTTCATAATTTCATATTTATTTCATAAATAGTTACATATAAATTTCTAAAACCTTCTCAGTTCTGGTCACTGTATGTGTGCTTTCGAAATATCTAGTATGCATAAAATAAATCATTTTAAATACATTATAAAACAGTATTTATAATGTTACATCTTTTTAGTAGAAGGTAAGTACTGCCTATGAAGCAATTCAATCAGCTCTTAAGCTTTCTGAATACAGGTGGGTATTCAGGATATGTGTTGTATTAATCCAAAAAAGTAATGGGGAATCAAAATTAATTGGTATATGAGTTCTATAAGAAAGGACCATTAACCAGTATTTGACCTAATGGCAGGGCACTTCTACATTATACTGTGGTCTTGTAAGTTGAAGGTGTCTCTAGCAAATACTAATAATGTACATATGGAGCTAATCTGGGTATAACAGAGATCATGTCAGAAAACAAGTTGTCAGAAAACATTGTTTCACTGAGTGAAAACTTTTAATGGGATGCTGGTCACAGAGCTCTCACTACAGAGAGTTTTGACTCCACCAAATGCAAACAGTGAAAAACTTCAGAAATATTTTTTCCCCTTAATTGGATTAAAAACAAGTGGCAGATAACAAATCCTGCAATTTCTCTTTTTATCACTGTTATTGTATATATGTGACAGTGAAAGAAGCAGTCATATTCCTCCCTACTTTCCTATTTCATGAAAGCTTCCTGCATATCATCATGTTAAATTAAAACCCCAGTTATTTTCTAAGGCATTTTTGAAGCAGCAAGATCTTTTTTGAGTCATTGAGGAAGGTTTTTTAGGAAAATTGTGTTCTCTATTTTCTATAAAAAGCTGAGTGCTAATCAAAAATAACCAAAAAAAGAGAAACATTTCTTCACAGGTATAAGTTAAATGAACTATGAATTTGAATACCAAGAATGAGCCAAAAGTTCCTACTCCCTGTCCTAGCCACAGAACGTTTTTCTCTGAAGGGGAAGGGGAA
>VYXB01002532.1:161289-209233 GCA_013397135.1 Pachyramphus minor
AGAAAAATTAAGGACTTTTAGAAGCCCATCATTTTCATACCTCTCAAGAAAATATATCACATTTTATAGACCCAGCTAACTGATTTTTTTAAAGAAATGGCAGTATGCATTTATTACTTCTATCAGTGGTTAATAAATAAGATAAAGGTTTTTAGCTTTGTGGTTTTAATTTCTTTTAAAATCATGTATTATTATACTGGACGTAATAAATCAAATTGTTTGCTATCTCATCCACTGTCTGAGCAGTTCTATTGATCGGTGATGAATGAGTCCCCAAATTGCCTACTGTGTGCTCTATTCATGCACACTGCATTACTTGTTTTAGCCACGCTTATTGTGAGACAAAAAAAAAAAAAAAAAAAGAAAAGAAAAAAAAGACAGCGAAGGATAAATTCCATTCCAATTAAGAAGCTTTGCCAAGAAAGGTCAGAACCCTGGATATGCTGAACAGCTCCAAAATACTCTTAGAGGTTGACTTAAGGTGTGAGACATCTGCCTTTCATTTTCTTACTGTGTCTTAACTCAGATAATCGCAAATCAAAAACTAGAGGTCTTTTAGAAGCTGGATCATATACTGAGGAACAAAAGGAAATCTTAAAGTTGGCTCGGGCAACAACGGTCAACATATAGAAAGCGGATATTCTTTCCTTTCTCTCCTTTTGTTGTACATATGCTAGTCAACAATATGCTTATAAAAGTAAGTAGAAGTCCATTTCCTCACGGCTGATTTTCTACTTCATTCTTTCACACTCTTCCAAAGGCTTCTAGCTCATCACCACTCATGACACTGAAACCCTCAGTGCAGAACTGAATGCTCTTTGTGCTCAGAGATGACACACCAGCTCCTATAAATGACGCAGAGCTGAGCACTGTTTAAATCACTTTTGCTTAAGTGTGGATAATAGCAGACAATTGGCAGAGAAACCAGTTTTGAAGTGTGGCCTCAAGAGAGGTAACATAAGCTTCCCTTTGTCCTAAAGATAAATTCCATTCCAACTTGAGAAAAGGACATAATTTAGAAAACAAAACTGATTAAATAATATTATCTTTTTATTTTTCTGTGGTCACGAAAGATGGTCTTCCTCATTATGCTCATAACTGAGGAAACAACAGTTGTTTCCACCAATGCTTACACAGGCAGCAAAAAAAAAAAGGAAAAAAGGGTAGTGTTTGTCTTTTTCCTAGGACATATTTCTTACATTTGTTGGAAAAGATGTGTATTCAGAGTCAAATGCTCTAACACAAGATTTAGAATCTGACTGTAGGAATCCTTGTTTAAAAATGCAGACTCTAAAGTAAAAATTCAAAATAAAATATATATAAGACATCTTTTTTTTTCCCCCAGAACTGCTAATTTTAACATAAAGCAGTCACAGCTCATCACTTCTGGAAACTTGGCTACTAATAGATTCTTAATACAGATTTTAGGAATTAGATTCTATCTTTCACCTTGCCACTGTTATTTGTTACTTTAGAATCTTAAGCCACTAGATCTAAACCTGCATTTGTTTTAAGCTGGAATTTCTATACATTATTCCTCTCACTCAGGTGTATTTTGGGTATGGAAAGGATATGCACTTTTGCATAGTGTATGGCTACAGAAAAGATGAGAAAATGCTATGGAGAGCTTGAAGCACTTGAAAGGAAAAAATATAAAAATAAAATTGTGAGAAATTTCATTAAAATCATTTAGAAGTTTGGAATAACAATGGCAATAATGAACCATGGAGGGACTAAAATCACATCTTAGTGGTCAAAGTTTTGTATTAATTACAGTTCATCACTGTCAGATCTTTCAGAGTGCTGTCCATTTGTTTAAACATCTTCTTAAAGATCTAACCGAGTCACTCAATCAGTGCAATACACACATACATTTATTATAAAATAAGCTTAATTAACATTAAATTTCCTTGCATCATTCAGTAACGTAATATTTTCTGGCAAAAACTACAGGAGAAAATTAAAAATTTAGAAAAAGATATTCTGGTTTTCACTTAGGTGACATTTTAATTTCTAAAAATTTCAAAATGCTACAGTGCTTAGAAACAACATTTGATGATCCACATGTAACAATTCAATATTCACATCATGTATATAACAACAAAAAATCATTATAATATCACACCATGTTTAGCAAAATACAGAATGAAAGTCAGAAACCCCTGTGTTCTAAATCTTTCACTGCAGTCCTAGGTTTTACATTTGAACACCTCATCCACCGTCTTTGACAGCTTCAGAAGAGATTTGATTTCTACATCTGCCTTCCACCTTTGATCCGGCAAATGAAAAATGCAGATAAATAATCAGTGGTTGCTCATGGAGTCACAGTCACAAGCAATGAAAGCCATTTAAAAAGATAGCCATAATACAGTATTTCCTACCATACTTCAAAATCCAGTAGCACATATAAGTACTAGCTCAGACAACAGTGTTGCCTGAATTCCAAAGACCAGACTTTGATTTATCCAAGCCTAGATTACCAGGAAAGCCACTGTGCACTTCCTACAGCAACCAAAAGATGTTTACAGTAAACCTAGTGACCCTCTGATGACTTTTAGTCCTAAAGGCAGGACTGACAATGTGGAATCTTTTACCATGCTGGCCAGTTTTATGATCCTTGTTTTCCACAACGTGCTTTGAGTCGCTGGTTTGCTAAGGTGAAATAGTTCTTTCTTAAAAACATGGGCCTGACTTTCTACAGATCAAGCATTTTGGACAACTGCTTTCTCAAGGAGACATTGAATCAGAACTGGCTAAAATTCTTATGTTTTTATGTTATTAAAAAAGTAATTCCACTATGTAACATTTAACAGCTAAGTTTAACCATGCACAGATGCAGCTGCTGCTAAAACAAGGAGCAGAATTCATTCCAGACAGTCATTATGCTAGATCTTTGAAGGCTACAGAGGAAATGAGCACGGACTTTCTAATAAAGCATTTACAAGCCAATTATGAATTTTGTGCTTTTCTAGACTGGAAAGACTGGCTACTATACTAAGATACTCAAAAGAGCTAAACAGTATTATGCATACATAAAAATGACATGAAATTGCAGCTTTCACCACAGTATTATATATTAGCATTTTATATTTGACATGGTAAAGTTGTCCATGAAAAGGCATATTCTGCTACGTTTACCAGGGAGGAATGGTTTTATCACTCAGGGATGGATTATTTATTTATTGATCAGAAGAGCTACCTGAAACTCTATTTCTCTAGTTATCCATCTTTGCTACCATTGAGTAGGCACTAGACAAATGATACTGCCCCTTTGAAATCAGCACATCCCAGACTGGTGAAACACAGAAATTAAGGTCAACAAAAAAAAGTCATTACCAAAATGATTTTAGATTTCTATATCCTTTGTCTACAGTCTGAACCAGTGAATCTCGGAGTAACAGCAACACCAGTAAGTAGCCTTGGATACTTGTACCAGAGAGAAGTAAAATACCAGTGAATTTGCTTACACTTTGAGAAACACACATTGTGGTTCACATTCACACTTTTTTTTTTAAAGGAATAGAATAAAAGGTCCTAACCTGAGACACCATTTTTGTAACTTTGCCAACCTGGCAACAAACTGTGCTTTGTGTTAATCTTGTATTTAGATTCGCAAGAAACAAAAAGTATACAAGGATTAAATATTTTTTCCATATTTTGTTCTTCAAGTATGCTCAAACGAGATACAAAAGATCACACATTTCAATTATTAAAAAATACACGAGGATGGAGTAACATGTTTTATAATCCTTTATAAACTTTCTAAACAACACATAAGTATTAAACAATTTCCTTGGACTTAATACCCTTTATTGTCTTGATTCTTTTGCTTCTATTTTTAAAAACCAAAGTCAAAATGCTTTTTGTGTTGATCTTATTTTCATTGTAATTTACTTTCAAGCTGATTTTGAAAGCTGTTTTAAAGTTCTAACTTAAGTGAAAAAGCAGCTACTGCACAAGAAAATCTGTGGGAAGAAATGTGATTTATGTAGATGAGTTTGTTAACAAAATTTACACATAAATGAGAACTTTTTTTCCATCCTGGTTGCTATTACAAAGAAACACTGGGAAGTAAATTATCTGTAGAAGAGTACAAGATAAAAAATGTATTAAAAGCTGTAAGAATGAAATTGAAATGTCAAGCATAGTTACTTATAAAAAACAGGTGATAGACTCCTCGTAAGCTACCTATTAAAGAGAGTAATCAAACTGAACTAAAATGACTTTACTTGTCCCACTAAACTTGTGGCTCAAATTCTCCACAGCTTTATTGCCTGTCTGCAGAGTTTCATTCACTTTTAGGCAATGCAGGCTTTCTGAAAGTTAAGGCTATATATGATAAGACTCTTTATTACTCACACACATAGCATTTGAATTCTGCTATAGGTTTTCACAAAACCCAGATAAATGTTTCTCAGCAGTAAGATTTTATGCATGCCATAACCAAGATGTTCTGTAGCCTGCAGAAGAGGGAGATGTGTTGCAAATAAGGGTTTTCAAACTGCAAAAAGGCCATGAAGCCAAAACTGAGAGACAAGGTCATTGTGAGCAAGGCTGCTCCTGGCTGCAGGACACTTCTTCCTCTGGACCCCTCCTCCCAAACCCCCATCCCATTTCCATCCCCCAGTCCCACCACCCCTGGTTGGCTTCTGGTGGGGTTAGTGACGCCTCCTGCTCAGGACCTGGGGTCCTGGGACAATGGGACCAGGAGCACAGAGCATAGCAGTGTGACCGAAGTCTCCTCACTGGCAGGCCTTTTCAAGCTGATGGGAAGTAAGGCCACTTGAGCTGGACATGGCTGGTTTGTCAGTTCCTGACAACAAACTGTGTTTGGTACGCAGTGCTTTCATGGGCAGTGTCATGCTTTTGTCCAGTGCCATGCTGACTTTCCCCGGGTCAGTTTCTGGCTTTTGCAGATGAGCAACTGTGTTGAGAAATCCACCCAAGCAGAAAGGGCCCCCCTGGATGGTGATTTCTCACATTTAATTACTTGATTTTCCTTTTCTGCAGTCAGGAAGAAAATGGAATTACATCATGCACCATGTAGTCTTGGAAAAAAACCAATTGTTTCTAATAGAGCCGCTGGTGACAGGCACAATACATGAGCTCCTTGTTTCACATCGGATATTAGATCCTCCAAACAAGTCTGAGTACTCCTGCTCGGAGGATCCTCAATAGAGAACAAAGGGAACCAGGCTTTTCCTGTGTCACTCCCAGCACCCCACAAAAAGGAAATCTTTATTTAAGGCACACTTCACCCTTTTTCACACTTTCCAAGCATCTTCTGAGACTCAGCGAATGGTTTGGAGAGCAACGGTTTGCTACACGTAATTTGTGAGCTGATATTTTATTCTACCCATCAATAATTAGTTATGTGCATACTTCTACCACTTCACTTAACTGCAGACATGCCTGCTTGTAAATTTACAGTCACCAAGAAGTATGCGATGGCCCTGCGACACTTGGCTCTGGGATTGTACAGTAATGACAGTTTATTAAATCAGGTGCATTTACCACAGGCAGATAGATTATGTTACGGATCTTGTGCAGATGTTTCAGCATGGTTTATATTTTAAAAATCCAACCAATCAATCAAACAAACAAAATGCCCATAAGAATGGTCATATTTGATCAGATCAGTGACGCATCACACTCAGTACTGGGTCTCTATGGAGCATGGCTATGGAGAAGCACAGTTACACAGAGTAATAACTCTCAAGAATACAGCATACTTGTCAAAAAGTACATAGTAGTACTTCCCTAGAATATCCTCCCTCCTTGCAGGGATTTGTGGCTTAATGACTTTGTGAGCCAAAGTGTTTAATAGCATTGGATGGACTTCTCTCCTACCGATCTTTGTATTAGTGACATGCTCAGGCCTTGTTGCACAAAATACCTAAAAACACCTTCTCCAATCACCTCCCAGTCTCTGGGAAGATGCATGCCTGATGATCACCTGGTTACATTTTTCTTCCCAGCACATGTTCACTTGCATCCCTGTCACAACTGAATTTCAATGCCTGTGATTCTAAAAAGGTATTTAAGATCCTAGGAGAAGTTATTTCCTCCAGGTGCTAAAAATGCACGCATAGTTCTAAAACAAGGCTTTCCTCAGCAACAAGTTTTAACCTAATCAACCTACTGGAAAAATGCGCGCAAAACAAACTTATTTCTGTTAACTACTGAGGATGGGGGTCACTAGTACCCATGTTAAAACATTTCTCCTCTTCTCCTATCAGTACCAATCATCAAATCTCGTGTGTGAATTGCACGAGATGAGTTGTTCTTTCATGCCATATGTAGACAGGAGGCCACAGAGTCACTGTACAGCAAAAAGCAGGACCAGAACACAATCATGATCAATGCAAGGGCATGGAGGAACACTTGCAGCAAGCAGACTTCAGACAGGGAGCATCATCAGGACAGGATGAAAGGAAGAGTAGATGGTACCAGCTGATGATAGATCTGAAATAAAAATTACTGGACCATCACTGCTTCCCAGTCAATTCTGCAGTTGTATTTATCACAGAACTCCTTATTACTGTTGAGGACATTAAGGTACAACTGTAGTATTACCCCTGTTATTTATTCCAAACAACAGGCCTCTAGGACTGACAATATCTACACAGATACACTGTGGTCCTGTACCAAGACAGGCAGAAATCTCTAAGCTTTCACTGAGAACTTTTAGATTCAATATTAATGAAAAATGCAATATGAGTCCATATGGCTTGTGAGGCCTGAGCTGGAATTCACAGGACATCAGTCACTGTACTGTAGGTTTCAGGTCTTATATATATTTTAAAATAGAGTTTGTTTTAATGGTATGTTAAGCCACTGATGTCAATAATGAAAGAGAAGCGACAGATGTGCCTGCACAGATCAACTAAGCTTTTTTAATGTTTTTAAATTATTTGTTGTGTTGCAGACCTACATTACCTAACAAAAGAAAAATAGATTTGACTGGTATACATTCTAATTACTTATACTAAATTTAGTCAAAAGTAAGAATTTCTCTTTTATGCATGCCTTTTGATATGTTTTTTAATGAACATGAACTGGAATAACATATTTTGATGTTTCCAAACCAGTGGCTGCTTTTGTCACAACAATAAAATATCAAATTTACAAATAATAATTCTCTAGAAGAACAGAAAGCAGTAGAAAAAGCACATTAAAAGAGATTTTACAGGAATTTATGTCAAAGTAGGCTTAACACAAAAAGTGTATTTGCCAAAAGTTTTGCCTGAAAAAAAAAAAAAAAGAAACCAAGAAATTTATTTTCTGGTAGCTTGTCAGTCAGGAAAAGAAATCCAAACATGTAAAACCTATAGGGTTGAATACAGAAGATAAAAATCTCTGCACTTCAAATTGGACCTCCACTCTGGGCTTCCCACAATGCACTCTTTTTTAGATGCATCCACCAAAAACATACACAAACCTGATCATAATGATAGATTAATGGAGTTGCATGACACCTCAGTCACTCTTGTCAGCTGAGGCCTAGTTACATTATAGATATCTATGTTATGAAACTGCACCACGGCCATGCTCTGTCTAAAACTGTGACAGAGGTAAGAAATCTGGCTGAATACAGTGCACAAGTAGTAAGTCTAAATCACATGTTTAACAGTGTTAGTGGGCAATAGGCTCTCCTGGTGCAAGCTAACATAGAGTGTAGTCTGTAGTGGCTTGATAACCCGCAGTTTCTAAAAAGTTTAGGAGGTGGCACCTCACCATATCTTAAAGAAGGAGAAATCTGTTGAAAACAGTGAGAAAATGCTGCAAAAGTGAATAAAGATTGTCTAGCAAAAGTGATAGAACATTAACAGTCTAGGGGAAAGAATGAAGGTGGATAAATGCTGCACAGTATGGCAGAGCAAAGACTGAAGATCTTCTCCCAGAAGGTGAGATGATGAGTGCTGGATGAGCTGGAGAATTCCTTGATGTGAGAACTCATTAAAACTTGTCATAGCTGCTCTCTCTACAAGCTTCTGGAATAATATGAAACAATTAAGATACAATTATATATATCCTGTGGACAGGCTGTCTGTATCAATTCATAATCAGTTACTGGTATCTCCATGATTTTGACAATGCCTTCAGCTCAAACTTTCCCAAATAACATTCTAGTCAACATATCAGACATAAGGCGAAGTTCATTCCTTAATTACATTTACTCTGATTTATTTAAATTTATTTTTGTGACAGTGGTTTGTATTATTCTGAACTACCAATAAGATTCAAAAGTTGCACTAAATAATCCAGTTTTGAGTTTGTCACATACCTGGCAGCGTTATGAACATCTCTGAATTATTTTAACATCTGTATTGCAAGTCATGGTTTAGACAACTTTCTCTGCCCCCTTAAGTAAGTGTTAGTTTCACTGTAGTGCATGACTTCAAAACAACAGTAAAGGGCATGGTGTTTTCCTGGCATTTATTGTAAAGGTGAAATTGATTTGTTTGAAATGCCACAAGTAAACACAGGGCTAAACATGTAATGAAGCCCACACATCCTAAACTAATACAGGTAGCATCAACTCGGAGTTTGAGCTAGATAAAAACTCAAACTGTGTTTTCTGTGTACTTGCTTTAGACAGCACTGCTTTCCCATAATCACAGAACTCTGACTGTATTTTGAGTCAGTATTCTAATGTAAAGAACATTTGTTAATTGCCCATTTTAACACACAGTGAAATGCGTGAGCTCAACACAACTGAAGACTTAGAGCCAGTTTCACATGTATTAAGCGGGTGCGTTGAAAAGGCAACTTCAAAACCGAGGGATTGTTTTAAGTGGTTTAAACCTATCCTCTAAGCCAACTTTGTTGCTAAAAAGCTGCAGAGGTTTAAAATAAAAATAACACATTCTTAACCTGTTTGCGTTTCCTATTCAAAGAGCTTGTTCATCTTTAATCTTAACTCTTTATCTCCAAAACCTTGAATGGGGGAAAAAGACAGAGAGTATAGCAGAATCCTTTGCTCTATCAACAGATACATGGGAATTAGAAAATAACCTTCTGCTCATTTGCCAATAGCCTTTGCAAGTCACCTAATTAGATGATTAAGTCATTAAAGGGATATGCGCATCTGAAAAGCCTCTAGTCAGCCTCTGAAATCAGAGGAGATAAAGACAAGACTCATTTCTTTTTTCTCTTACACTGAAAAGGTAATTAATCCATTTAACTCTGCCTAGCAGTGCTTTTCTGTAGTAAAAAGGAGAAACTGAAGCAGGATAGCTTTTCAGAAACACTCTTTGAAACACCAGAATGACAAATGCCTCTTTCTTTTGCATGCCACATGAAGAGGTTAGGCTTAGCCCCCAGTGGTCAAAATTATTTAAACAAGAGATCAGCAACAGTGTGTGTAATGCTGACTTTGGTATTTGGGATGTTACTAGCTGCTAATTTGACTTTGTTGCAGCTCAGTAGAAAATCTCCCTCCAGAGCAGCACCTAAGGCTGGTAAAAAAAATTCTGGAAAGAGAATTATTTAGCATCATTCACCTCCTCCGAAACAGGTTTCACAGAATTAATCTTGGGGCATGTCACCTGCAGGATAGGGGATGATTTCCAAACACTAACAAAGATGTGCTGTGATTTCCAGGCCTTTATCAGAAAACTGGAAGTAGCATGTTGTAAATGACACAAACACGTGTGCTACCTTAGCAACTATTGTTCCACATTTCAAACTGCCAAATAAACTGTGGAAAAAAAAGAGTGCTCCAACACTCAGAATTAAGATCTCCATCTGTGAAAGGTTTGAAGCTTAACTTCCGTTAATACATTTTGATATTTTCAATGTAACGCAACTATTAAGAAATAAAGGCAAGGTCAGCAGCAAGAAATAGAGCTCAAGAAAAACTTAATCCATAATGCTATTGTAAGGTCTTGTCAGATCAGAGAGCAACACCCATGTTGCAATAGCTCATCCTCAGCACTTCACCAATGTGAGAGGATCTGAACACAGGTGGCAGTAGACAGAGATCCTATGCTCTCCTTTGCAATTCACCTGCCTAGAATTAAACTGGTGAATGAGGTAAAGAAAGAAAGATTAATCCTATGAGTTTAAAACAAGAAACCTTTTGGCTCTAATTCACTACTCTAGAATTTTTCCCTGGTCTAGCTACAGAAATCCCAGCAACACTATACAGCAGTATCAAACATGGAAATATTATTTTAACTAACTGCTGTTGTTATTCTAAAATCTAACATCTCTATGTCAAAACAATATCTGGTTTTGAGCCACATTTGGAGTAAAATCTTAGGTACTCACACATTTTTTGTAAGTACACATTGTAAGTACACAATGTACTTACACACATTACAGTGCTGTAAGTTAAATTAGAACATTATATGATTTCCACAATAATTTTTTGAGAGACTTCAGCATAGTCTCTATTATTCTACTGTATGTAATTGTGGAAGTGATTCAGTACTGTACCAAGTACAAGCAAAGACAGACAAATCACTCTGAAAGGTTTAGCACACGTCAGCGCACATTTTAGTAGTATATTTTGACTGAAATTTTCATTAACCTGTAACAGAGACAAAAAACCTGATGGATGGACAGACAACACTTTCCAGGTTTTGTGACTAGACTATTGTGATGTGTCGGCTTATATGCATACTTTCTTGGGAGGGAGGGTGCAAGAAATGAATCAAAATCTTCATGAAATACTATAGATCCTTAAAAATCCATGAATTGTCAAAGGAGTCCAAATATTTCATTTAAGAGTCAATTGGCACCTTGATATCAAATAGATATACTGCCAGGATGTGTTCCTTTAGGCGAAGTGATTATCAGTCATCCTTAGTTGACAGCAATTTAATAATAATACCACCATGAATTATTAATTTCTAACAATACTACAAATACATTGAAAATTTCGTCAACCCTTGCCTAGAAGGCAATAAATGAAACTTCCCCCAGATAAACTGAAATATAACTCTTAAGCCCTTATTTTTCTCTGAAAAATGCAAATGAATGAAAGAGCATTAACTTAGTAAATGTTCTTTATTTTATTCATTCTTCAATAGTTTGTGCTCACTTAAATCCTTGTAATAACTTTATTTTTTTCTTGTTTTTAATAGTATCTATATTTGACATTCACAAAACAAAATACCTACTTCTCACCTCTTATGATAAGACAGTAGTTCTTTCTGTCCCACACTAATTAGAGCAACTCTGTATTTTAAAATAATTTTCATTTCAAATATAAAATTTCATTTCAATTGATTGGTCAATTGGCAAATGAATATGTGACTTGAGGATGTCCTGTCCTAATAATTTTCTAGTCTCTAAAACTAGTTTTGTTTTTTGCGTTTTTTTCTAGTTTCTTAAAAAAAAATAACTAGTACAGGAATGGTCAGACCAAAACATAAGTAGATCACAAGGTGATGTGGGTTATTTTAATGGTAAGGCCCTTAACAGGCAAACCCTTATCTATATGCAAGTTCAGTATGAGAAATCAGAAAAAAACAGCAACAGTAACAGTGTTCAACTTACCTAAGCCATTATTTTGAATTCTATATTTGATATATGAACATTATTTTCATAATTATAGAAAAAAGACAACATATTATTTCATATCTTAGTATATCACAGCTTTGCAGGGAAGGGGAGGAAATCTGGAAAACCTTAGGCTACAAACTCAGCCTCCAGCAAAAAAAATCTGCCACTGTCTTGCTTGAGTGACCCTTGAGAAATCTGTAAATAAATATTTATTTTTCTTATTGTACACAATCTTTCCTTCCTTCCTTCCCTATCTCCATTTACATTACATACTTTGGACTGAAGGCAATAACAACTATACCAGAAAAAGAAACACATTTCAAAGATGTCTAGATAGCAAGATCTCAATGGTAGAAATCCTTCAAACAGTGCAACTTGCAAAGGCAACCAGTACCATACCATAAGGCAAACTAGCTCAAATTATTAATTGAAGTCAAAATATTTGGTAGCTTGTCAAAAATTTCTAGCAGCTAGTATTCCAACTGTAGTGAAAAATTATTTTTGCCAGGATGACATAGCATATTTAGGTATTCTAACCTACTGATGAAACATTTTTACTTGCAAACAGTTAATGAAAGTTTTACATGCTAAATATGTACTTTATCCATAAATCAATTGTTAAACAAAATGTATGCATATGTGATAAAGTGAAAGAGAGGAGTGTAATGAAAACAAAGAAAAGGCTGTAACAATAGCTGTTGCAAAATAATTACATAGAAACCAGATGATATGTTGCCAGTAATTAACAGGTGGAAATTAGGTCAAGGCTAGAAAAACAAGACAACCAGTAAGGCAGGACAACTCTGGATGGCCATTAATTCACCAGGGAGGACTTCAGGAAGTAACTAACATATCTGTATAAAAGAGACGATTAAAATCCACTTTTAGAGCTCAGGTAAAGACTTAAATATAGTGTATGTGTACATTCAGTGCAAGGAATAAACAAGCATTGCAGAACTAACATTGAAAATCTCTGTCATCACAAATTTCCCTCTTCATTTTCTATCTTAGGTCAGGCTACCATTTCTAAAACCTATTTAAAGCATTAGCAGGTTTCTACTACTCTTTTTTTCACCCTATTTTTTCTTTCTGTTTGCCAGCTGCTTCATTCATACCTCGTATACACTGAGGGCTCCCCCTGTACACAAATTCCCACCATGCAGTTGGGTAGAGAAAAGAGTATATGCGGGAGGTGAAAGAGGATTTTTTCATTCCGTCCAATGTTACGTTTAAATACTTATTGTCTAAAGTTGTTTTGCCAGTGCAAAACCATCAAAATACCATCAAAACTGTAATCTTCCTGGCTGGCATAGGTCACGAGAGCAAGTCTGATGTAAGTAAGCTTTAAGTATCACAGTCAGAGCTCAACAGCAAAGCTTAACAACATTTTCCAATGCAAAAATTATTTATTGCATTTCTTTCCCACATAACCTTTTCCAGAGTCAGTACTAGACAAACTCCAAGTCGTGCTGTGCAAAATCTTAAGATGTTAATACCCCACCAGACTGTTCTTCCCCAAAAACGAAGTCAGCAAAAGGGCAAAGCTGACTTAGTTTGGCTGCTTACCATCACTGCCACTGGTGATGTAAACTTAGATTTCTTGCTGATGCAGCTGAGGTGCAGACACATATTCCCATTTTGTAGTGAGGATAGTAACCTCCCAGAAGTCAGTTACGGACTCAAAATTGATGCCTCTAAAATCATTGCAGGTTTTCTTTCATTGCCATAACAGAAATCCTCAAATCAACAAAACGGTCTTGAAAAGGAATTTTCAGACTGTATAGCATCTTCCTACAAAGCATATCCATTGACTTCCATTATTATATCACTTTGAAGTCAGTTGTATGATTCTTACAAAATGTCAAATGCCCAATGACTTGCCAGGCTTTATTTTAGTTATTTATGCTCTTTGGATTGCACAGGATATAATAGTAATAATGAAAGAAAAAACACAGATTGTTTCTACCCCAGGATTTATCTCTGCTCAATTCGACCTTGTTTAGCTCTTCAGACAAAGTGATAACTTGAAGAGAAATGACCAGAGCTTTTTGGAGCACAGTAATGCCATCTCAAACAATCCTCTATCAGACCTTGGCATGCTCCCTCTCCTGTATTCTCTCCTGAATTCAGCAGGAGGCTTCCAATATGACAACTCATCTACTAGACTTCCTACTGAACAAGCCAGAGCTTTATATTGGATAAGCCACTTTAAAGGTAGCTGTGAGGAGCCTGACAGCCATGAGCTGCATGCAGATGAAAGTGAATAATGCAACATGCAGCATGCAGCAATATTCTGCCAGTACTGATTCCATCTGCACAACAAATACTCATCATGTTCACATAGACAGCAACTGAATCAATTACAATCTTTCAAGAAGGATAAAAACAAAGACCTATGTTTTCAAAGCAAATGTCACCAAAACAGTTAAAAAATACAAAAGCCAGGTAAAAATATGAATAGAAAAGATCTCTTGATTGCTCTTCTCATTGCAAACTGCATGGTGAGGGGGTTTTCTCCTGTTTGAAGGGTCAGAATAAAAAGTCTGAAGTACAAACCAAGTTTAAGTTTTCACCTTTGAAATGATCTACTCTTGGAAAGAAAAGAGCGATAAAATTTTAACACACAGGGATCAAACTAATGGTGCTACTCACTATCAGAAAGTAAAATACATTTGAAGCATGCTATTTTCAAACTTTTTTGCCGTAAAGAATAATGAGCTTTCTAGTGAAGCTAGGGAAAGCATACACACAATAAAAAAAACAGAGAAACCACTCCTTTCTGCTGTGGAAAAATAATGCCCACTTAAAGATATTTGATAATTGAGACACAGAATGCACATACAAAGTATGCATTTAATCTACGCTTTCAGAGAAGATAACACAGGTACAGAATGCACAAACATCTTAGACCTGCCAAATTAAAACAATGAGATACATCTGGAGTCTCACAATCTCTTATTATGTAGCATATTAAGTGGTGCTGCAAACTGCTTATACCAAAGAAAAAAAAAAAATCCTATGTTTTATTGTCAAGCTTTCTTTTCCATTTACCTGCATTGATTAAAACAAGCAAGCAGACATATATGTCAAAACATAATTAAATAATTAACTTTGTTCACACCTTCTACTCATTCCTTGCTCTCCAAGCAGTTTCTGCACAGCCGATAGCACCCCTTTTGGTTCATGCAATGAATTATGAAGGTGCTCCTTCAGACAAAACCAAAACCATATCCAGGTTAGTGGTTATTTGAAGGTCTTGTGACCCACCGTGGTCATGTTCACCCCAGAGTGAAAGAAAATGTACTTCAGTCATGTTTAAAGGCTCTTAGTCGCTAATTTTATTCAGTGTGGAACTCAAGTAGTTGTTGTTTGCATGTCAATCAACATTATGCAATCCTTGACACCAGAATATATAAGTAATGTTCAGTTATTTTCACAACAATTATGCATGAAGTTTATCAATAAGACGGGAAAGGAATGAATGTCCTTTTTACAGTTCAATACAAGGCTGCACAAAGTCAAATCTTAACACTACACTTAGTTACTGATGAAATGTTGCACTGCTGTGAGAAAAAACCAGAAGTTAGACAAGTTTGAACTGTTTTCCACCAAACACTTTCTTCCTTTGCAAAGACAATTTCAAGATGTCCAGATATGCCAAAAAATATCATACTAAAAATTCAAATAGTTGTTTTTCTCAGTTTCAATGAGATATATGGAGTCCATCAAACAGGATATAGCTATGAATCACAGTCTTACAACATGAAAAATAAAAAGTCACAAGTACTATTGTCCTCTGATCTTTGTTATCTTTGCCTACACCTTAACAAAAGCCACAGAAATATGTGAAAAAATATGAATTTATGATGAAGGAGATGAGTGAATTTTGCTGTTCACAATTGCAGAGAACAGCAGTCTTTCCTCCCTGCCTCTCTGGAATGGAAAAATCTGTCTCTAATTTTCCATGTACCTTCAATGGTAGATTAGAAAACATTCCCAAGTGGGATTGTAAATCTTTGACTGCACTCCTTAAAAAGCGAAGACTCTTGCTTTCTTTCAAAAATGAGTTACCCAAGTCTATAGCGAAGAAAATTGATTCTGTCACATTTTAGTATATGCTTAATCTGAAGAAAAGGTAGATTGTGTAACAGGAATTAGCAAATTTCAAAATAATGATAAGCATGAGCTCCTAAATGAATCAAATACTCAACTTCATTAAATGATTTTGTAGGCAATAGCTTGCTAGCGCTGCCAAAAGGCTGCTTCTTTTCTCAAAGGCATCACAAACTCTCACACACACCCCTTCCAGCAGAAAATTATAAGATTTGCTTGCCTATAAGGAAGGGTCACTGTGCAATTTCCTTTTACTATAATTTGAAATCCTGCAAGTATAATTTCTCATCCTACTCCAGGGAACATAAGAGTTTTGGCAAAATCCAAAGAAAAGGTAGAGCTGAGAAAAAAAAAGAAAAGGACATACCGCCCTCGTATTAATATCTGCAAAGACTTTTAATGCTTTATCCTCAAGAGACAATAACTATTACCAGACCAGTTTGAGATATTTGTTTTTTAATTAAAGAAACAAATAAATGCCCTAAGAATATTTGGGGTCTAAATGGTTATTTGACATTCTTCCCAAACTTGCATATTCAACTTTAGAATCACACCTTCCATAGATTAAATTTTCTTTGCTTGTTTACTTGAGCATGAGAATTACACATTTATCTTAAAGATCAAGTTATCACTATGCATAGAATTAAGTAATATTGATTCATAAAGTAAGTCTGTTACCTATTTTTGAGTGTCTGTCCTGAAAGACCTAAATACTATGTTTCAAAAACACTTTACAAACAATCAGAAACCCTTCATTCTAAATAATTTCCATATAACTACTCAAAAGTCATCTAGTTATCCTAGGATAGCATGGTGTAACTCAGTATTTTTAGAAAGAATATCACTGCAGTGACTACAACGATCAGAATTCTCCTGGGCAAGAGGGAATTGGTTATCTGGCAGAAACTGCATAGTCAGAAGGTTAAAATAGAGAGCATGTATAATCCAGCAAATATGGCCAAATATCAAGCTGTAGGACAGACTGTCCTGTTTATATGTCTTGTACTTCTTAAAGGAACAAGGAAGGTCATGTAAGGAAGTCAGATATTTGTGGATGTATATATGCTGGGCATCTTGTGTCTTTCAAACACATAGGAAAGCTTTAGAAAATGCTGGCGCAGCTCATCCTGTTTAAGACATGTATATGATACTGTCCACTAGTTTGGCATCCAAAAGCTCCAAATGCCTTTTCTCAGAAGTCATGTTTGTTAGAATAACTTGTCCAACACTCATGCTGCAGGGCACTGAAGTAGTTTCCGTTTGCTAGGGTTGCAGTACTCTTTCTGGAAAAAATAATCTTGCATTTTTTTCCCAATGTACACTACATACAAAGCAGAAAAATGTAATCTGTGTCCAGCTGGTGGGAAGAGAGACCTCTATGGTATTCCCTCCTGTCCTGGTCTCTTCAGCAGTTACAAGCAGGAACACACTGCAACTCCATTCCTACATAGTTGTGAGTTTCCTCCTAAAAGAATCAGGAAAACAAAAAGGATTGCTGTACAGGGTGACAGCAATACAATGAATTGCAGCAAGAAACTAAAACTGAAAGCATGTCACAAAAGACTTCTCTGATACTGTAATTGTTAATACCAGATGAGCACATGGTCAGCTTGCTTGCTTTAGGATCCTCTAAATCCATGCCTATTTTGCACACATTCCTAAAGTAGGAATGATATACATTACACGTATCTTTTTGCTTTGTAATGGTGCTGGTGGCCCACATTTGCTTAAAATAGGAGATGAAGTGGGTTTCTGGCAAGTAGGCTAGGAAATAATCTTGCATAATTTGTGAGAGCTTTCAGGCACCATAAGTTTTTCTGCAGTGGCTTTCCATCATTAGTCCTTACACACAGTATGCAAGAAAAGTAGCAAGATTTCTAGCCATTCCATCCAGAACTGTTCTGTCCAGAAACTTCTGCCTTTGGAGGAAGAATTAACTGCTAATGACACATATTCTCTTTATTTGTACTTTAACTCATGCTTACTCTAACTCTTGTGATTCGCTTTCTTTGTTGCATCTCCTGCCAGGAATACTAGTTTGGATTACCTGAGGGTTCTCCTTGTTCAGTAATTTGTACAGTAGTTTGAGCTATTCTGATAGACCTTGAGACCTTGTTTAAAATATTGAATCTTTCAAGTAGAACCCAAACTTTGCAAAAACATGCTTCAGAGCTGTAGTTTAGGACAACATAAAACTACCATAAGCCCGTATGTGAGAACTGAGAGCCAAGCCAACAATAATGACAAAGAGCTTCATAGTAATATGATGCCAATATTTTTCTTGATGCAATCACATATAACCTCTGGATCCTAGAATTATGTTCCATTTCCGTTATTCCTGCTTTACATCTTTGTATGGGACAGTTAGTCAATGGCCTATAAACCATTAAAATGATGGATAGTCAAACATTCGGGAAATAGATGGCATTTCATGCTACACAGTAAAGATGACTGATCTTTCTGCAAGGTTTCAGGAGTTCCCAAGTCCTTTTGGACCTAATTTGGACTCTTTAATAAGTGGAGGTATGTTATTAAAATTTTGGACTTCTGCTTCCTTTTTGCATCCCTTTTTGCTTCAGATTAATGTGGGGCAGGAGGAGCACTGCCTACAATAGCAAAGTTACATTTTCCCACAAACCCACCTCAACCCATACATCAACATCTTCATTTATGTTCTCTTTCTTTTCTAAAAAATCCTGAGAGTCTGTGTGCTTTTGTGGGGCCATGGCTGAGCTCTGATCTGACTTTTTTGCAGGAAATATTTTATTCTGTTGTGTTCAGGGTGACAGAGCCCATTTCACCCTGACCACAAGTGCATCGTACGGAGCACTGCAAAACAGGAGAGTGGGAAAGGGCAATAAATACCTCAGGATGGGCAGCTATTTCATCTTCAAGAAGAAGAATCAGTGTTTTGAAATCCTTTCCTGAAGGGAGAAACCATGTCTTTATTCTTGATACAGGAAAAACAGTGGCGGCCTACAAGCCCTGCCTCACTCAGAGGCCACTCTCCCCTCAAAAGACTCCCTCACTCAGAGGCCACTCTCCCCTCCAAAGACTCCCCTCTACAAATGAGCCCGTGGTCGCAACCTCTCCTCACCCACTGCAGTGAAAACGTGGACCCACTCTGCTGTTTGCTTATGGCATTCTGTGGTGTTCCATGGCACAGTTCTAGAAATGCAGGATAAAATACTCAGAGTTTCTCTTTCATGTCTCCTTCCTTTGCAACATGTTTGCTTTAGTAGCAGGCAGAGTACAGAAGGATGGCAGATCAGATACCAGAGCCAGGTGATCCCCTGGCAGATGAGGGGGTTTGCGTTGTCATTGCAGGCACCAGTGAGCAACTGAATGCCTGGGATTTCAGAAAGAAGCCTGACTCTTATTTGCTTGCCTTGCATTTGAAGGAACTTCATGGTATTTGACAGGTCTTAAAACTGTGCATATCTGCTGCCATGTAAGAGGCTTGCCTCTAATTTAGAAAGGTACAGTAGATAAATATTACCTCAGTAGGGTTTACTAAAAGTCTTTCTTAAATCGACAGCTATGCAGTGTAGTTAGAACTATGTGCATGCAGAGCAATTTTAGGCTTTTTGACATCTTCACAGAGCCAGTGGTGGATACCCATTTTCAGACTCCGAGAATGATTACATGATATCTTGGCAGGCCAAGATGACAGTATGCAGCTGGTAAGCTGTTTCTAGCTGTCATAATAGGTAGTGTTTGAAAAGGAAAAAACAAAGCCTTGCTTTAATGAGGCCTACAGCAGCAGCAAACTGAAGTTATAAACACAATTGCTGCTATTTTGAAATTTTCAGTGAAGTTTTTTCTTACTTCGCATTCCTTTTTTAAACACATTTTGCTGTCTGCCTTTATAACTTCAGCCACTGCTGTGTGCTGTCTTGTGTAAAACTTGATGGGAGAGATTTAAGGGTTATTTTTTTGTTTGTTTGTTTTTGGGGTGTTCTTTTTTATCTTTATCTCATGTCTCCTTTGAATTTTTCCTTGAAGAAAGAAACTGTTTCCTCTAAATACAACCATTTGGTTGAGTGTAAAAGTGTTAATTGGGGCATTTATTTACTCTGTCGAATTAAATTCCACAGTGATTCTACACAGAGCTTCAGCAAATCCAGTATTTTTTCTTCTGAAAGCCTATGCAGGTGGCGTCAGTACTGGATATTCTGTTTACAAATCATTAATGAAGTGATTGTGGCTTTTTTCATTTGCTCACACTTTTGAACTGCTCAGAGCGACACATTCCTAAATAGGGAACACAAGAGTAGAGAGAAGCACACAATAGCCTTATTATGGGGGCCACACAAACACTGGTAGTGCTGAGGGTTTATATTAACCCAATCAATTAAAGATGTACGGAAAGAGTTCAGCTAGTAGGGGACTGGGAAAAAACGGTACACAGCAATGAGTTGCTAGGCATGCTAATCTGGACTCTGAAATTCTCACTTAGCGCTATATCTGAGCTTTCTTCCTGCACAATAAAAGGTCCCTTTCAAAGCTGAGAGTCCTTAGCAGTGCAACCATTGGAAGTCACTGCATTCTCTGAATGAAATAAATGCCTTGCTTTAATTTCTATAAGGCTTGTGTAAATTTCCTTCAGTACTAAACCATTAGAATTCTGGAGGAAAAATGCATATATTAGGCTATACTGTATCCCTATTGTGCACTAAACATCAACTCATGCTACTGATATGGAGTTTAAAAGCTTAAATAAAGTGTGGAGCTCCTGCTGGGCAAACAAGCTGAACTGGCCCAATGAAGTAACCTTTTTGTTAAGAATTCTCATTTGAATAAACAGCATGGTAGAATTGCTGAATGCAGATGGCTTAAGTTTTCATGTTCTTCTAGAAGAAATAAGTCTTAGTAGCTTTACACTTTCATGAACCAAATCATATTTTATGAAGGACAAGTACCCCAGTTTCTCACAGACTGTACGCTAGAAATGAAAGGAGTTGGTAGTTAACTGGTTCATTTTGAAGTCTGCATCAAGGCAAAACAAATACATGGATTTTATTCTGTAATTCTCCTGTTGCATGTTTGTCTATGCGAACACATATACAGACACATGCACATCTCTAAAAGCTGTGTAAGTTCTCCAAGGAGTAAATTAAAGCCTTGTGCTTAGGCTTAGGATTATTCTTTTGTCCTGCACTTATCTGTGATACTTTTTGAATTGGACACAGCATCAAGAGCTATGAAAGACTCAGCACAGCACAAAGTGTGTTCTGGTATAGATGCTCTGCTTCAACTTTTACTGCATTCCCTATCATTTGATAGGTAGATATTTCTCCTCCTGTCAGCAGAACGCTGGTCCTGTTTGTCTCCTCCCTCTGTGAAAGTGAGCAGGTAGTGGAAAACTTTACTGATCATGGAAAGAGCTCATAGTGCCATCTCAAATGAAATATAACAACTGAGAGATAGAAACATTAATTTGGGATACTATTTAATGGGATACCATTGTGCAAATGAAATTGAGAGCTGACTGCACTGTCCAATACTCCACTCTCTGCATTTTTTATAAGAGAGGAATAAGCTATTAACTTTTGTGTGAAGCATCAGTCACCTATTTCTATAGGCTTTCCCCTCCATACTGTAAGAACTGCTTTGGTTTTAATTATTATTATTGGATATCTAATAGACAAATATGAAAGACTATGGAATGTGGAAACAATAAAAATGTCTGTCAAAAATTTGTCTTTGAAAGGGTCTGCTGAATATAGGAAATGTATTGGGAAAAAAAATGACAATTGTCAAAAGTTGGGGAGAAGAGAGGGAAGATTGTCAAGTCACTCAGGTAATCTGACTACATTTATATGAGAAAATAATTTTTAGTAATCAATACCTGTAAAACCAGATATTTGCACATTGGAAGAGAAGAATGGGCACTGTGCACCAAAACTCTTAAGACATACTTTGACTCTAGCTGTTTTGTTACCATTTGATCCCACAATTAGTCTATACTAAATTGTTATTTTTCTTCTGTTCCCATAGCACTTTAAAGAGTTCTGTAGGTCTATGTATTTGAACTTGTTGTGATTTAATCCCAGCCAGCAACCAAGTAACACGCAGCCGCTTAGTCACTCCCCCACCAGTGGGACTGGGGAGAGAACTGGAAGGGTAAAAGTTAGAAAACTCGTGTGTTGAGATAAAGGCAGTTTAATAGGGAAATCAAAAGTCACACATCCAAAATGAAACAAATAATTAATTTTCTACTTCCGATGGGCAGACAGGTGTTCAGTTATCTCCCATTCTCAGGAAAGTAAGGCTTCATTATTCGTGACTGATGTCATGGTGACCTGGAAAGACATATATCATCACTCCAAGTGNAAAGACATATATCATCACACCAAATGTCCCCCTCTTCCTCCTTCTTCCCCTCATTTTACATATTGACCATGATCACATAAGCTATGGAAGATCCCTGTGGTTGGAAGGGGTCAGCTGGACACTTTCCATTAGACCAGGCGCCTAATTTTCAGAAACACAGCCATGCAAGAGAGGATGGACTTCTGTTAACACAAACCAAGCTACTTACACCTTGTCAAAACGAGGTCTGTTCAGGGGATAAAAGACCTCCCTCAACTACGAATATGCAAGAATGTTTGAGAACAAAATGTGTTGAGGCTGATGAATTAAAAGTGTTTATCTTTCAAGTCTAGCGACATAAGTGGTAGGGAATAAACCACATTAAACTGTGTTGTGCATTATTGTGATTAAAAACACCTTATTACTCGTGGTAGACCAGTTTTCACAGCAGATAAAGTTAACCTAATGACATTTAGCCACCAAAGGTCTCTAAATCCATCATCTTCCATCAACTTGTTTTAAAAGTTGGCATGAACTTACAGGATTGCTCCTCGTCACTCCTCCTACTGCTTTTGCCACTCTGCTGTTGCCTGCAAGGTCTGCTAATTGCTTGTAGGCAATGAGAACCAGAAAACCAACCACAGCTTGGCCCATCAGAATGTTCTGATGTCATAGGAATAACTGAAACATGGTGTCACATGGCTCAAAGGATCGTGATGGATGGCTACAGGCCCTTTTGTAAAGACAGATAGGGAATAAGCAGAGGAAAAGTTGCACTCTACATTAAGGAGAGTGTTGATTGTATAGAAGTCAACTATGGTTCACTTCAGTTGATCCCACTGGGGTCACAATCAACATCACCTTAAGTCTGAATCCATTCAAAATAAGCATAATGACTTAACTCTAATAACAGACTGAGACATTTAAAGTAATTCAAAGAAATCTGACAAATGGCTGAAATAAGGTCAAAGTTTCTGATCCTAAGCATAATTTGAAGGAAAACAGCAGATACTCAGTACATCACTCATCAAAAAAACCTAGGGAGAAGGAAGCAGAGTTTGATTTTGAGGCTCAAGGTGGGCTGCCTGAATGTTCTGTGTTCTAAGAGATACTTTGATTGGACTGAGCCATCCAGAGGGTCCTATGTGACATGCCCTGGAGCTTTGAAATGCTAGACATCTCCTTTTATGTGAAAATTATGATTCTGCTGTCATCTTTTCCAGTTATATATCTTTTTTCTACTCTTCTTCCCGACCTCTATTTTTTTTCCTTTCTGCTCTCTAAGTACATCCCTGTCTTCTGATATTGCCATGACCAAAAGGACACTGAAGTAGTCTGGCCCAGCAAACAGAGAGGGAAGCTTTCAGATGTCAGTGTCTTAAGGAATGAAATACAAAATGCCACTTGGGAGACAAAGGTCATCTTTTGGAAGATTTCCCATACTGATATATAGAGCCAGAGAACTGTGTAATAGCAAAATTCTTAGGCAGAGCAAATGTTTTTCTCTCTGGTACGAATTACTCACTGTTTGTTGCCTGTGTCTAGAGGGACATAAATTCCTTGTTGTTGTGCACAATTCTGTATTCCTCACTACAACAACACCTCATGTTTCTAATTCTTTCCCTGTTGCCCTCTCAAACATGGTTGCTACCCCTTTCCACCAGGATCTTCACTGACACATAATGCTAGAACATTTATCCAACAGAAACCATACGCAAAGTAGAATAAATTTGAACAATTCTTTTAATAATACTAGATTTTACATGGCCCCTTGATATGAAAGGTATTAATGTGTGAACTTGGGAAAAGTCAAGCATTATTACAATGTTGTTATGATTACTGAAGAAAAAGAAAAAGGTTTAATCTTAAATATTATAACATGCAGAAAATTATTTTTTTTCTGAAAATGCATTATCAGTTACTTATATATATACATATATATATGCTATATGAATATACTACCTCTATATATAAAACCATGCTGAAGCAAGGGTTCACTTACAGACTTCCATGTCAGCTTATTCTGGAATAAATTTTGGAAAGTGACACCAAAATAACTGATAATCAAAGTCATCTGACAAGTAGCCAGGACCGTTGTGAGTAGGGTCACATATCATAACAAAAAATTAAACATTTAACAAATCTGGCTCTTTTACAATTGCATCTACAAAAAGCCTCTTCAGAATATCTCCCTGCTTCTTCCAATCCAGTAAGAGTTTTAACATGAGAAAGGACGGAATATCAGATCTTTCCACAATCATTACTGTGAAGACATCTTGCTGCATGATTTGCACTGAGATCCAGCAAGGACTCATTACAAATATTTACAAAAGGCAAAACTTGCAGTCTGTGAAAACTCTGACTTGTTCCTGAGACTGTGGACAACTTGAAGACATCCATGTGATAAAGAAAGAGGATATCATTCTTTTATCTGTACCAGGAAATAAAATACCTCCTTCAGTAACCATGTCAGTCTACCAGCAAGATAACAGAGAATCTGTTGATGAATTAAAGGCAGTTTGGAGATAAGCATGAAAATATGAGGAGACAAAGAAGACCTATGTCTAATAAAAGTTTTGGTATTGTGGAAATTCAGGTTAAAATGGTAAGTTAAAACTTCATTTTTTAGATTGAAATTTGACAAAGAAAATATTGAAATCACTGATTTATTGAAAAATAATTACTTTGAGTTATTAAAATGTGTTGGAGCACAAAAGCATGGATTTGCTTCCAGTGCAGCAGAAAAGTTATGTCTGGAAAAGAGCAAAAATAAATCTCCCCTCTCTCTGTTTGGTTTCATGATGTGAGGAAGGGAAGCTCATTGAACTTCCCTTCAGGAGGAAGAGACCAAAGAAATTAACAGGTACAGATGGAAGTTCAGCAGTGTGACAGTGACATGGAAAATGGAAATTTATCTGAACACATGATTTTTTCTTGAATTCTAGTAAAAACTTGCATTAATAATGAAATTACGTGAAAGGAGTCTAAAGAAGGATTAAACCAATTAATTAAGTCAATAACAGGGATCAAAAATTATTCTTAATACTAAACTTTTTTTCTGGCAGTTATGTTAATTCACATGTGGTGCAGAAGAGGAAATTCAAGAGACCCTTGGAATACTTCATCCAATGAGGAGACATGAAGCTGGATGGGAAACAGTTCATTAAGTATTAAAACTTAAGTCAGTCTCTCAGCCAATCTGGTAGAAGCACCATTATTTGACATACATGCAGCTCAATTTCACCAAGATCTCAGACCCGAGAAGTAAGGCTATCACACTTTGCCAACACAGGGACTTACCTTTAAAAGTTACTTGATATATTTAGCCTTGAAACTTCTCAGGTATAAACAAAGTGGCATTTAATAGACAACATGCTCTCGCTGACGTGTGTTGCCAGGTATGAAATCAAGTAGTTCACTTTCCACCACCTCTTTTCTGTTTCTGGAAATTCTGCCACTTGTTACTAAGCATCCCATAACTGTGTTTGTAACAAAGATTACACTGATATTTCTGTCCAGCTACATGTCCTGCAGGGCTGTTCTGTGCTCTTCCGATCAGTAAAAATGTAATAACATTTTCACATAGTCAATATTTAATTCTGTAAATGCAACTGGTAGTTGTAATCTAGGTTATTAACCACACAGTGATTTATGAGGGAGGGCAGACAGTGGAGGGTGGCAGAGCACTAGGAAGGTCCTCTGGTGACAATAAAAAAGTTATAAATTTCATAGCTCTGCCTGAGAAATATATTTATATCCTATATTAAGAACAGCTTTTTATAAATTTTAATGGTCCATGTTATTAATGGTGCTGTCATCATTACTGCCTGTGCAAGACTGCAGTCTTTTTTTCCTTCTTATACTTTTCCATCAGCTGAAGGTCTTACAGTTTTTAAAAAGCTCTTATTAGCAGTTTGCCAAAAAATCTTTAAGAACTATAAGTCTATCTTTGTTTCATTGGATTGCAAAGAGTGCAAGGAATATTTTGCATAAAGTTTTACAGGCAAGGGAAAGTTTGGGCTAATTGGGGAGAAAACAACTGCTTCTCTATCATGTTTACAAAGCCTAAGTCAATACATAGGAATAAAAGTAGCACCATATCAAAAAGAGGAATTTATACATGAAAATTGTTCTTAAATAGTATAGTATACACTGTTGGATAACTTTAAGATAGACAGTTATATATCAAAAATCTGATATAAGTATGTATGGTACCACAGACTTTGTTACAGTGAAAGACAGTGGTAGCATTTACAAAAAAACTCCACATTTTTACTTGCTTTACATTACTTTAGAATGCTCTGTGCCACTTGTCTAATTTTGCCAAGGGAAGGTAGCTATGGCACTGCTGATATTTGAACAACTTTCCTATTCATCTGATCTTCATACAAGAATACTAGAAACACAAGAAGTTTGGGAATGGATCAAAAGACAAAAAGAAAAGAAAATGGAGCAGAAGTAGCACCATTTAGTTCTGAGCATTTCCCACCATCCACATCTAAAAGCAGAAACAGACTTCTACAGCAGCCTCCTGCTTTACCACTCCCATGGATGGAGGCAGGTTTTCTAAAACTGTCAGAAGTCTCTGCAATAGTCAGCATCCCTCCCACTATCGGAACCCAACAATAAAACCGGTACACAAACATCTGATCTGTGGATAAGGAAGGAACAGGTAGAGTTCTGACAGTAGCGTTCAGCAGGGAAGAAACACAGCCTTATGTGATGGTGTATGTAAGTCACATAGGTCCTCTGACTTACAAGCATAGGTAGTTTTAATCACAAAATCATAAAAATAAACCAGAGCCTTATGGGCTTTCAGGCACTCTGATGCTTTGGAGATAGCAGTTGTACAGTCCAGGCAGGCATATCAAAGAAGATATGTGAGTTGGAGCAAGGTCCTGTGGCATTGTTTCCCTTGCTGTTTAATTTTAAAATAGTCACCAAAAAAAGGAACAAACATTATCATTGCAATCTCCAGACAAATGTACCTGCTATTTTACAGGTGTTAGTATCAATTATGATTTTTTTCAAGCATGAAAAAATATTTGTAACACTGAGTCACTATTTTCTGCGATTATTCTTCCTTCGAAAGAACTTACTTATAATTTTTTTTCTTTGTCATTTTTATACCTACTCTATTTCAAGTTGATACTGCAAAAGCAATTTTTCCTCTTGTCTTTCAGCTAGTTATTTCTGGGATAGAATGAATATTGCTAGTTAGTAGAGCCAACATTCCACTGCAAATACTGCATTTTATATTTGTAGCTCAACTTGAACTGTTTTCTCACCTCATCACCTATGAGTTATAGACTAAACTCCATTCTTTTCCTTTTGTACTTCTATCTCACATTGGTTTCAAGTGTTAGATGCTCAGCCTAATTAAAGGTAAGCCCTGAGCAGAAAATGTAAGGGTCAATCAATATGAATAGAGAAGATGAGTAAGCAGTAAAAGAATATGATTTCAACAAAGACAGAAAAGAAACTTTAAAGACCACAACAGTAGAGCACACAAAGTTCCATTATCCAGAATTTCAGAAGAGTATTAGATCCTTACTCCAAATTTTCTTCCAAAAGAGAGGAATTTCCATGCCATTCCTATCTGAGAAAAAAACTCCAAAAACTTTCCTAGTGCTAAAGGAAAAGTCAGTCTCCCTGCAGCCTGGTTCTCTTCCTTTCTTAAGCAAATTCTGCTAACTATATCACACTATATTCTCATAAACTCTTAAAAAATTATTTGAAATACAATTGCATTTTCAGTCACTAGAAAGTCCTCCTAATGATATCAGCTATTAAGCCAAAATAACAAAAAATGTAATTCATTTTTAGTGATTATTTTTCTAAGATTTTTTTTTTCAAATGGTACCTGCACAACACTTAATATATGTTAATACTTATCTGAATTTCTGATGACTGTTTACAGTAGTGTAGTAGGGATGTTCACTAATATTTTGGGGAGATTGAATCATGCTGATAATTAATGACTACTATGTCACATGCAGGATGCCTCAGCTTATAGCATCTGTCTCTGCAAGATTAAGGATGAGACAAGCTATGAATTACTAAGGAATAAGTGTGTTGGAATGCTTTTCTAAATTAAACCTTTCACAAAAAAAGTTTGCCTAAACCTCGAGAAGTAAGAAAATCAATGGTTCTTAAGCAAAGCTAACAGAATTTAACATCAGTCTTGCTTAGAAAAAAACCTATTTTGTTTCTCATGATAAGTTGCTTTCAGAACATAACACTATGCACTGTAAGAATGCTAAATAGTGCTTTTCTGGTTCATGAATGAAAAAAGCTTTTATTCAAGGTGATTACAGAGTACTCTATTGATTTAAGTAATGGGTATTTACTCCAAATCTCCTTTAAATTACTAAAAACTCAGCTAACAGCGTGATCTCAAAATGTAAATGTACAGTTCCAAGACATCTACATTAATGCTTTTTTTCTGCTATCTTATTTTATGGAGTAAGCAGGCAAAAGGACAAATATCATAGATGTAAAGGTAATGCACTACTGCCATTTATTCTGAAGGCAGATAAAGCAAATCAAGGCAGGAGCACTGATTATTATAACTACCAGATTATATGTTCCTTGATGGGAATAGTCTCTGATGCATCTTACATGGGAATAGCCTCTGATGCATCTTACACCGATTACTCTTTTTCCAAAGAGGGAAGATTTTATGTCTCTTCTACCAGTTCCTCAAAACTATTGTTCACTTGGTTATTAATTTACTTTTACCTTCTACTAATGGAGTCTGAAACATGAGGAAAATGACTTCTTGTTGTCAAGAAGTTGTTCCTTGCTGTTCCTTGCAGAGGAATGCTGTCTAGTAATTGTCTTAGGGGAATTAGAGCAAAATGATTTATTCAAATAGGGCTTTAAAAGTCTCACTGAAATTTTGCTTTAGCTCTTGCCCTTGCAGTCTTCCATACCCTAATCTCTCCTGTCCTCCTGCACCTTTTACGCTCACTTCCCTTCAGTCTCCTTTTCTTTCTTTTTCTTTTTTTTTTTTTATTTTTCATACTATTTCCCTGTACACTGTAACTGCCCTAAAAGAAATGGAAACAAGAAGTCTCTTCACATTTGTCAAATGACTTGTCCAACGCGTTTTTCCTGTGTAATTCCCTTCCATTTTATCTGCTTTTTCATTCCAGATAACAATCATTTTTCTGCAAGGAATATGTCTATATTTGTTAAGGAACATTTAGGGTACTGCCAAAACCTAGATCATGTTTTTGAAAGAATTTTACAGTTACACATATAGACACACATGTATATTTTCAAGCCCCAAATGCCCTTCCTTTAGTTATAACAATGAAAATCTGAGGTGACGTCCAGAAACTGCACAAGAAATTGATGAAGACTACTAGATCCCACAATGACAAGTGAAAAAGGATAGCCAGAAATCCTCATCCTCCCATTAGAATGATGGAGGAGTTTCAAGACAAAGGAAGAACAACCGGACTGAACTAACTCAGGCAGGCTGAGGGCTGAAGTGAATGAATACTTTTTATTGTTAATTTAATGGTTTGGAGTTTTAATAATTAACTGGAAAGAATAGTGAAAATTAAAAATATGAGCAAGAACTGTATTAATAAAAAATGAAAGATCTGGAAAAAACAAAGGCAACCTGACCACAAAAACCTTGTGGTGGTCTAGAAGGACCCAGTAGAATCTGTGATTTTGACTTGGGACACTCGCAACATTCCAAGAATCATAAAATGGGAAAGATTTTAAAACACCCAGTGGACAAACACATCAACTGTGTGCTCCACCTACTGTCATTAACTTCTTTCTCTGCACTTCTTGCTGAAATCCCAATTCTGCAAATACATGCTTAACATTCAGAAACTACTAAGATCTACTGTAGTCTGAAATGCTCTATCTTCACATAAACTAAATGGCTCATAGTAAAAGTAAGATCAGGACTTGCATCTATAAGCTCATTATAGCAGAAATCTTAAATAGCAACCCAGCCCTTGAAAATCTGTGTTGATGCAAAGAGCAGGACTTGGATAACTTCTTCAAATTTCATTCCTACCATTTATAAGTCCTCCTTCATCCCAAAATGCATTTGATAAACAAAACAGCAATGATAAAAACTGGCTTTTGTGTGGTGTTTAACATCTCTTCTCTAACACCATTCTGCCTAGCTTCCAAGTGCATTGAAAACTTACTGAGAATTAATCTACTACTTCCATTTTGCCAGTTATATATATACATGTGGCAGCTCTCTTACTGCCTGAGCAGTATCGTTTGGAGACAGAATGACCACTGCAGAGGTGTAACAGGCAAACCTCCCATTCTACAGCCACAGACCCAGAAAAATAAGAAAATAATGAGGATCACTGACTTGAACCATTCCATTCATCTTCAATGTTCTGCCAGTATTAACCAGTTGCTGTATAGATTGGTGTAGGAATCAATCAACACACTGGCACTCCTGCAGTCTATCATTCAATTGAAAAATGCTACAGTTCAAGTGAAAGATGTCCCAGAAATTCCTGAGTTTAAATTTAATGGGAGGGCATGAAAATGTAAAACATGCTGCCAAAAGTGAAAATTTCTGGTAAATTTGAGTTTCTTGGATAGAAAGTAATTTACAAATAAAAACGATGAGTTAATTTCTTATATTCCACCATATTTTTAACTATTATTTTACTTACAAAATTAAGCAATATACAATGTACTTGTGTTAAATTACATTTTACAAAATTGAAACTAGTCAATACATCAATCCCCAGCATGCCAGTGATCTCATTCTAATCCAGTCAGAAACTCAGAATACAACTGAATTCCAAGACAAACAATGTCTGAATTATCTACTTCTTCTTCGTATCTCTTTCTACTGAGAAGACCTAATTTTGACTGTGTCTAAGAATAAATACTTACCCTAACCATGAAACCAGAACCTTTCATCTTCACATTATGTGGATGTTCCAGGAAACATAACAGATGTACAAAAAAAAAAAATCTTAAAAATTGAGGGGTTTTTTTCTTGCCTAAATTTTCACTCTTTACAGTATAAATATACTGCCTCATCATTTAAAAATATACATGCTGACTTTTTAATCAACGTTGATTTTTTATTATTACTCAGACAACCTAAAGCCTCACAGAATATGCTTGTTCTCGGGATGTTTCAGATGGAAAAGAACTGGAGCTTGATTCTACAAGTTTATTTCCAATGTTACCAGGGCAAGAGCACTCCAAAATTCATACCACAGTGCTGCAATTCTGGTCATATCATTCATATTTACTGCAAAATAAGACAAACATATTTTCAGATCTGAGAGGCAGGTATACAGTCCCTGAGCTGCCAGTTTCGCATTGCTACGCATGAGCTGAGTTTACATATATAGAGTCCAATTCCTTGTGTGAAGAGTAGAACTATGGAGGATAACTAGCTCTGTCAAATGAAGAGACTGAACTTATCTTGGAGGCAGAACCCATTTTGATGGCTCGGCATCTCATTTTTTTTTCTGAAATAGGACTTCTCCTTTAGAGTAATAATTCTTATTACCATGGGAACATAATAGCTTTAGAAAGCCTTGTGCTGGATCAGCTACATCAGGGGAGTTACGGACTGCAAAAGCAGCTCTGCTTCAGAGTAGAGAAGAATCTGAATAAAATGCAGCTGCAATTTTTTTTCTCTGCACTCTTTTTGTCTTTGCTTGTTTCTGAAACTGTTCTCTTACTCCAGTTGCAGAAATGCCTGAATGACAACTAGAGTGCGAGCAGCAGGAGGACAACCCATTCAAAGCAGCAGAAGGACAGCCTGTGGGTGAATATCTGAATGCTGTATAATATTCACAAAATGAGTTAGACATTTCTTATTACTATTATTTGCACCTATAATCAAACCAATAGTAAATATGACCAGATCAAATCTACATAAGGGGTCCTGCATATTAATAAAGAGATAATTAGAATATTCACTATTCTTGTGAGAATATGTAGTCTTGATAATTATGATATTTTCTCCATGGCATTAGATACTATACGGGAGAAAATAAGGTTTGGAAACCACTTCCTTCCATGTGCTTACAGGTATGTGTAACACTGAGAAAATATTATACAGACATCTGGTCTCACAAGTGTAATTCTTTATCTGTCTTCCCAGTACCAAAACAGTGATGTAGTTCATCAAAGTATATGAGTAAACTAAGGAGCTCTTCCACATCATTGGTAAACTACATGTCAGAAAAAATCTTTATTGATTAGAAACACTGGGATAACAGAAAAAGTCAAAGAAAGGTGCCATTTTAGAGGCATGTTTAAGCATTGTAAATATTGCTGAAAAACACTTGATTTTGATACTCATAGCCCATTCTTATTTCTATGTGAAGTCTCGGGAAATTCTCATAAGAATTTAACAAAACAATACAAAATGTGGTGTACTAGGTCAGACCAGAGGAAACAATTGTATCTGGTCTCTCATGGGAATAAGAAATGAAGGTCTAAACACAACAGAATTGTGATTGCACAACGATAATTCCCACAAATACCATTCCAGCTTTGGACAATTTGCAACCTTGGCCTTCTGAGCCAGAGGTAATACCTCTGTACTTTACAATCTTTCTCATTTTCATTCTCTTTCTCACTCTTTCATTTTCATTCACTCAGCTCTTGACCTCCTGAGTTCTTTTCAATAATTTAGCATTAATATCATCCTCAGGTTGAAGTTCTCCAGACTAAATACAGGTTGTGACTTTATCATGGACATTTGCACCATTTGTTTTGAAGAGGTCACAGGTTGTTTTATGCTGACATGCCCTAGATCTTGTATTGGGAGAATTAAGCAAATAACCAAATCTTATTTACATTCTTCATGGTTTCCTAGATGCCCATTATATCTTCTTGTAAAGTTCCTCCTTTTCTCTGAGTTGAAGAGTCCTACCCAACTAAGCTATTCCTTCTGCAGAGATATTCTATGCATTTGATCTTCTTTGAAAAGAGGAGGGGTGACAGGAAGAATCTGATTGTTCACAATGTTCAAAATGTAGGGCATCTACATGTGTATTTACACAATGATGCAATTTCGTGGTTTACCTTCTGTTCTAGTAAACTATAACATTTGATTAGGACTCACTGCACTACTGAACCCTGAGCAGAATTTTCACACAACTACATCTTAAATTCAGGATCTTCTAGAGTGCTAATGGTCATCCCAGAGCTGAGAATCACATCATATGTAACATCAGGACTTTTCATACTGTCAATTTTTGCTGAAAAGTGAGCAAGAGTGATACCATTACCACAGAACATTCTTTCACATCACTTCAATTATTCCAATGGTTTCTGGAGGATACCACATCTTTAATTCATTTATATTCTAAGACATAGCTCATCTTCAGAAATCTGCACCTGATATCCTTAATGCATTTTGGAACTGGCTTTGGTTTTGTATGTGCGGTGAGACAGATAGCACTTTAATTTAGTATTCCAGTCAAGGATAATAAAAAGGAACATGGGAGTATGAGATTTGGTCCTTCCTCAGAGGAGAGAAGAGCACAGTAGCATGTGTAATGAGAAGAGAGAGTGTCTTCTTCTGAGTATTGATTTAGTGCTGGAGCACTTATGAACAAGACCTGCTTTTCAAGTAAACAAACCTACAGAAGAACACATAAGAAAAGAGTTATGGACAAATATTCTGTATGTTGAATCTTAGCCTGAGGGGTTTTTGTTAAAAACTGCTAAGTCCAAATAAATTCTACAGCACTTGGAAATTATTTCTCTGCATTAGCCATTTTTAAGAAGAGTAATACCAGTAGGAGAGCTACCAGATGGTAAATAAACTAGATTGGCTCTTTGCCAACATTATTGTTTAAAACATCTGAATTTGGGGAAAATGTTGAACATTTGATAGTCCTTATGTGCCTCACATATGTGGGGTGTTATGCACGTGCTGTCTTCTTAAGACATGGGGCAGAAAGCACTTGCCTGTGTTAAATGTATCGTTTATTAACCTGCACTCTGCCCACACCGCTCAGAACTTTTTCCTGCTATTCTAGAACTCTGGACAGTTTCAAACCCTTATAATTTCTAGACAAATAGCTCATGTGAAAAATGCAAACATCAGATCTCTGAAATAATCATGAAAACAATGACAAGGCAAGATAAAATGTTAAGATTTATTCCTTGGTCAGCAACGTGTTAATATCTTATTTGCACCAGATGAGAAGAACTTCTGAGCAGCTAATTGTAAACATTCAAAAATTTTTACAAAACAACATCACTACAACACATAGAGTCTTGTAGAGAGTACACAACTGTGTTCAGGCTCACATATTGCTCAAGAACTGGAGAGGAATGAGCTACAGATATGACTGTATTTTTATTGGTCCTAGAATAATTATTGTAGCTGATAATAACTCTCTATTATAATTGCACCTGAGTAATTACTGAGGTCACAGATAGCTTGAATAAGGCATTGTACGAACACAGGAAAGCTGTCCCTGTTTTAAACAACTTACAATTAAATTAAATATGATATAAGAAAATGACAGGAAGGAATAAAATTCACAAACTAAACAGTATGATTACAACAAATGTCAACCCATCACTGCTTTTCTTGGGGCAAATGGGAGGCTATTAAGCATGGGCATGGCACATGAAAAGAAGAATGGAAACATCAGAAAGGACAGGACCAATAGTGACTGCATGAAGCTGAGGTGAAGGACATGATATAGAAACAAACTGAGTGAAGGGCAGGGACACACAAATGAGAACTGCAAAAGGCTTGCTGTGACTATGTCCACACAAGTAAGACACTGTAAAGATGCCCCCTGTGAAAATGTCCACAGATGAACTGCTTTCACACTTTCACATGACAGGCTGTTCGGGCATGCCCAGCCTGGCACAGGCACACTGCCTTACACTCAAAGGGCTTTACAGTCTCCTTGGGCTCCACCTGTATACAAGTTAGTCATGCCTTCTAGAAGAAAGGATGGGAAAATACAGGCAAGGAACTCAGATCCATGAGCAGCATGCATCGATATCACCTGTACCTGTATTCACTAGTTTGTCCACTGCCAGCACCCACTCCCATACCCACCTCCTGTCTCAGAAGCCATGCCCCAAACAATGGCACAATGTCCATGAGTAAAGGAGAGTCAGGGATAAGTGCTCCTTATTTTTTCAGTTACGTCCATGTGAGGTCAAAAAGGTCCTAAGCAACCTCAGACCCAGTGTTCCTATAGCTCCACTCCAACAAGACTGTCCTTGAGAAAGTCAGCAAAAAGGGTCCATCTGGCCCCATATCCAGCATGCAGTGATGTTTATGGCATGGACAGAGACACTTTTAGTGTGAGTCAAGTGCCAAGTTTGCTTCTGCATCTTGGCTGTGTTCCTGAAAGACAATGTCCCAGACCAAACTACTGACCTTGATAAGCCAAGACTATAAGAAAAGCATCAGCTTGAACCTAATCCTTCCAGGGTCATGGGCTTTGCACTGTCTGAGGCACACAGGCTTCACATGGCAGGATTTTGAATCTTGAATATTGCAAGGACAGTTGTGCAACTAAAAAGCTCCACTGCTGCTCAGTTTTTATCTGGTTTGTGACTGTTCTTACATGGACTTGCTGCTCAGATACACAGATGCAATCAGGTCAGCATCAAAGCAGGAACTAAAAACACCCTGTAGGGTAGGTGGCAGCAGGTATGGCAGGTTCAAGAAAGCATGCACCAGAAATGTGGATTGGGCCCTAAGCAAGTAAACATTATCTGTCATTACAGACTAAGCAAATTTTAATTGCCTGGCAACATCAGTCACACTGACCAGCTGTTGGTGTTGGAGCAGTAATTTCAGCAGTGAAAACTGTATACAAAATGCAATAAGTTTAGCTTGGGAGGAGGGGGGCAGTGTTGTAGAAGGATTGCTCCTTCTAGCAGCTTTCCAGTTCTTATGATATGTGGCTGCAGTCTGCTTCTGTTTCAACCAGGGGCATATGCCTTTCCAAGAAACATTGTCCTGGGACTTCTTTGTGGTATATCTACTTTGCTGCAGCTGAGGCCACTAAGTGATGTTCAAGAAGGCACGTGTTCTCTTCTGGATCTGAAGAAGCATTGTGAAATACATAATCTCAGATGAACCCCATCTTCTAAGTCTCCCAGGAGAGATAATGGGTAATAAAGGACTCAAAATTATCCTCATCATGTCTCTGTCCCATGAAAAAAACATGTTTCTTGCATGAACTTAAACAAGATGAGCTTTTCACATACGAGGTAAAACCATGGCCTCCTGAAAATCAGCAGTTATTTTAAAAAGCAATTCAAAATTTCAACAAGTTCTGTAATATTATGTGAAATGTAAAACAGGCTCCACTGAAATTTAGGCTTTAGAAAAGAATTCAGGAGGTATCATAGCTGAGAGTATAGCACAGTTTTCTTCATGGTCGAAGGGAAGCTTCTTGACCATTTATGCATTACTCCAGCCAGGGCTCTGATCTCCTTGAGGGAACTTAGATTTGAATAAGAACAAAATGTCTCTTGGACTCAGTTTGACAGAAACTTTCTCAAGCTGTACACTACAGAGCGGAAGCATTCAGCAGGAAACCTCTCAAGGTGTACTGAGAGGTGGTTCAGCACCAACTGCTGCCACTGCTTTATAACTGCTAAGGGGGATTTGAAGAACCTGAAAATGCTAGTTTCTGTTAAGTCTATAAGACTAGCAGCTAAAGTGCTCTATAAAAAGGCCTGAGTACTTAAAAAAAAAAAATAGTTTCAAAATGTAATACCTCTAAATGGCTTATTAAATTACAATATTTTCAAAGAGTCTTTTATACGTCTTGATTACCACACAGGCAAGTCTTAAGAAAAATAAAACCATAGATTGTGCTACTATGTAGATACTGAAAATTACTTTTTACTTGATTTGTAAATCAAACCACAACACTTTTGGCGTTTTGCCCCATAAAATAAATGAACAATGCCTATTTTTTTACACCAGACCAAAAAATTGCTCTGAATTGCTATGAAACTGGACTGGTTTTGTCCAGTAATAAATATTAAAATTACATTATTTTGCCAAATCCCTCAACAGAACATAAATTATATTATTATGATAATAATAATATCATTAATATCAATATCATCTTAGTCTTCCAGTGTCTTTCTTGAGTATTGAAAAAAATCCATTACTTTTCTCACTCAAGATGCAGAATATGGTTTCTCTGGAGATCTGGGATTTTTTTAAGAGTTTTTTTCATTGAGATGTTTAGTCTTAAGTGGCACTGAATTTAGCATTACATATTCAAGAAACATTTATTGGTTTTGTGAAAACTGCAATTCTCGGCATATTTTCTTCAGTTATATCAACCATAAACACATGTTATGTGGGTGTGTAGTTATTTGGTTCATTTGTGAACATGGGTAATAAAATGTCTGTATTGCAATACCTCTTTGTGTGCAGAGTATTCATGTTATTTCTTCCACTAGAGTTTGCTCATTAATCATGGTGACAGCTGATACTTTTTTTCACTGACATGAGATATACAGTTGTTAAAAAATTTGTTATAGAGCTTAATATTGTCATTTATGATATGTGCAAAATAGAGAGAACCTTCATGGAAAAATTAATATGACAAATATTAATACTAATGGTAGATGGTTTTTGCCTGTCCACAAATCAAAACCTCTTTGAAAGGCACTAAGGTGTTAAATGTGAAGACCATAGACTTTTAATGCACTATGCTTGTGAATTTAAGAATTTTTTCTCACATAAACTTAAAATTATTTAAATTACGCTAGTATCTTAAAGTGTGTGAAGAAGCAAAAGTGTTATTCTAAATAGGATAACAGATGTATAGAGAGATGGAATAATTAATTTAACAAAATATGCTACGTCTTAGGAAAAAATAATTAGAATCAAAGTATCAGCTGACATCTGCAGAAAGGGGCGAAGCTGTTAACTGTGGTCTGGTGAGGACATGCTATCCTTGTGGAACAGGAGCAAAAACTACATCTGAAAACAGATAAACGCTAGAGCTCCCCAACTGGACAACAGGAAACAACCATAAAGGATAAACTCTCAGATCAACCCAGTTTAGATTTCAGTTTGTCAGGATCCTCTATATTAAATGTGTTATATAATAGCACTACAAGAGAAAGAATGATAAAACATTTGGAAGCAGTGACATCCTCTGGTGACCTGATCTGGATGAATACCAAGAACAGTTTATGAAAATAGCTCAATTATTTTAAAAGAGTAAAAGCAAGCTGTCAAAGGAAGCCTCCAGGTCAAATTGGGAAAAGCCCTGACTTCTATATGAGAAGTGGAGAAAGAAAAACAAAAGTAGCCTCTTCTCTATTTCAGTCAAGTTCTTGTCACAAACAGACTTGGCCACTCTAGACAGAATTCAGCCTTCCCAGGCTGCTTTTGTGATAGTGTGACTATGCATTTGGGATCAGAATCAATTTCCTTGGACAGTCATAACTAAATTAAAACTGTTAACAACTTACCACTTTTATACTGTACTTTCCATCTTTGAAAGTGTCACCAGGAAGTTTCTCCTGTTGGAGAAAAGACTTTTAATGCATCATGACCACAGGAGGAGAGACAGTGCCTGTTAAGGAGCCAAGACCCACCCCCCCCATAGGCATATTCAAAAAGCTCAGAAATTATGAAAGTTTGAGCTTTAGTGATCTGGCAAGTCAATTGTTTAATCATTATGAATTTCCTTTAGCTAAGACAACAGAAAGTTATTTGCCCTTTGTGGAAATCACCTTTTTTTTTTTTTTTTCAAAGAAGATTCATCTGTGTAGAGAAAGTTTTGACAAGAGGCTCAAGACACATATTTCCTGTATGTGAAACTTATCTTACTGGTGTTTCTAAAAGACTCAGAGTAGAATTTTGTCCTTGATTGTACATGCCACTGCTGTTTACTTTAATGAAAGGTGTGTGCCATATTCCAGTGATCAACCTTGGCATTTGCAGAGAACTCCAGCTAGGAAACCAAATGCTTATTTTGTAGATATGCTGCCCTTGCTATTGTTGGAGGGATGTAGATACCAGCACACCATATGTGCTCTTTCCATTTTGCTTATTTTAGAAATATAACTGGTCTATGAAATCCTTGGAGAAACCTCACTTCCTGTATTAAACTCACAGCACCACCTCATACGCCAAAAACTCTGAATATCCCATCAACTTTTTTTCTTTCAGGAAGATACACTGGCTTTCAGAACACATTTAGATTTGTAGGGCAAAATTCAGATGTACTGTGTTCTTCAAACATGATATAACAGCGAGAAGAATCAAATGTAAAGCTTGCAAAAGTCCCTGAAATTCAGTTCTGGATAAATCTTGGCGGGTTTTTTTGTGAAAACCCAAGGTATTAGCCTAGGCTATTTATTTTGTCATTTAAATTCTGCTTGTATTCATCCCTCTTTATTTCATATTGGTTTAAAACACCTAAAATCAAATATTTTTTTTTTGTTCGATCAAATTCCACCAAGTCCATCAAGTTAATATACTAATTTGTCATAGGGCATAGAATATGAATAGTTGTGTGGGAAGAGACTGGAGAGTAGGAACAAGCAATTCATTTTTGAAGAAGAAAGGTTTCATTCCCTGGAGATAGCGTAGCAGGTATTTTGCAACTGGAAGCATACTATCACTTAAATCCTCAAATACTTTTGTCTATTGTCTTCAAAAGTAGAACATGCATTAGCCCATATTAATTCAACCTCACTGTGACCCACAGTGACACATCACTGTCCTTAATCTTTATAAATGGCTTTTGCACTCTGCACCATCAAAAAACTTTCTTTTTGCTGATCAATACAAAGTGTATTTGAAAAGAGCATTATCTGCCTTTGAAAAGGCCTTCTGGACAATCAATGGTCTTCAGAAGCAGATGCTGATCAAGCAAGCATAGGCAACATTGTAGAAAGCTAGTAAATATTGATCTCAATTCAGAAAAGGAAATTGCCTTGTAGTTGCAGTGTCTGACTTCATTTAACTTATAAGTTTACTAAATGTCTGATTGGCTGATCTGGTAAACACTCTGGTGCATCATCGCTGATCTGTGTGCTTGTATGAACAACATGCCTTAGAAGTTTTCCACGGTCACAGCATGAGATTAAACTACAGCTAAAGCAAATTTCAAAAATGTTGATTTTTGTTGTAAAAAACCCACAAGTAATACTAATCATCCACACGATTTCACAGTGGATTGAAACAAGCAAAACCAAAATCTCTGATACTGGCATAGTTTATGAAGCTGTACTCCTTAATTAAAAAAAAAGCCAACCATAATATTCAAAATAATGTTTAATCATTTTTGTATATCAGGGAACCACCTGAACTCAAATGGTTTGACAAAGTTACAGACTCAATTATTTCTTTGTTTCCTGGGATTTTATTGATAGAACCTATTGATAGAAAGCAGAAACAGCATTTCGTGGTAGACCTAGATCTATCCAGTACTACTACTAGGGTGGAGAGAAGGAAATATGCAAGGGAACCTCAGCAGATGATCTAAACTTTCATGTAATGCATTACGATAAAACTTGACCTATTCTAGATTTATGATGTTGTTTATAACAGAAATCTTATTTAGTACTTCCAAATTGGGAGAGTTACATAATTAGCTGTCAGAAAAGTGCAGTGATTGTCATTCTGCAAAAGATATTTTAGCTTACAGCACTGTATAAATCACAGAAGCTGTACAGTCATATGCTGTGTCACTGAAGTCAATAGGACTTAATTGATATTCAGCGACCTATCAGAGCATTCCTTCAGATTATTGTAGGAAAGGTTATTCCTCACAAACATAGGACAAAAAGACACTAATTTCTGGTCCAAGATTCAGAAGTAAATACACTCACAGAAATGACAAAATATGTGATCAGCCCACTTGTCCAGTCAGCTTGCTTGCTCTGGAATAAGAACTAATCCCAAAATCTCAGCAGTCATAGGATGGACCACTTATCTTTGATACCGATACAATGCTAGGCAATAAATAACAGGACAGTAACATGACATCATAAGCATTCTTCATCATGGCTCCTTGATGGGAGAATGGGACTGGACTGATGAAGTCTGTGAACCACACAGATACATGTACCCAAAAACTTACTCAGAAGAGGAGGGATGAGAAAGGCAATGGCCATTCCTCCTGCCCAACTTGAGGTTAAGCAAATTCACTGGCCCTCACTGGCAAATCATCTTTACAGAAAGGTCCAAATGGACTTTTCACAGAACATGTGTCTTCTACTTAGCCATAAAAATAAGCTTGAAATTCAAAGATTACCTCCTGTATCACAAAAGTTTATGATAAAATATTTTACTCTTTTTATTAATTAACAGATTTACAGAGATTAGTTTCTGAATAACTGCAAAATACTTTCATCTGTACTCTCAAACAAAGATATATGCCACCACATGGATAAAAGTAACTTAAAGATTTTAAATATTTTTTAGAACTTGAGAAAGGTTGAAGTAAAATTCAAGATCTACTTATAATAATTACAATAATAATAATAATAATACCATGAAGTTCTCATAGTGTGGTATTTGGACAATATCAGGGAGATGTTGTGTGGCTTTGCAGCCACTATATATTTGGAGGGTGGGAAGGGTAGTTTGGGCTGTCCAGACCATAGCTGAACAATGGATCTGAAATACGGTTATTTCTAGTATATATGTGAAGAACAAACATGACAGAACAATATTTCTCTCTGTCAGTTTGTGGGCAGTTAAGAAAAGTACTTGGTTTGGGTTGATGAGCCATTTGTGATAAATGGTGCATAGTTTTGTAGGACAGTATTTTCTCAGCAAGAGGTGAAGGCTTGTCTTATTTTAGAAATGAAGGGGAATGACTTCGTTTTTGCAGAATGATGGTCTGATGCCAAGGACTATGGGAGGAGCTGCGAAATTTCACATACATATATCTACCATAATGATGTCAACCACTTTTTAGCATTATTAGCATTATTTTGCAATAATAGACCACGTATTGGAATGGAGACCACATTGTAGTCTACATTTGTTCCTATTCAGCACAAACACATAATGAAAGTGGGTTCTTGGCTTACTGGAAAAGGCTATTGTTGCATCTTTGCTGCTCACTCAATATATTACAAATATATTACCAGAGAAGGTCCATATAACTGCAATTGCCAACTAACATACTAACATACATGGAGTAATTTATGTCTCCTTTGGCGCTGGTACTCATGACTTACACAATACATGTGAAGGAGGCCCATTAGAGGGCTCTTAAACTATTTTAGAATACTAATCAGTCACTACACACTACAGCTTTTATGCTGTTTACAGTAGGCTACAAAGGCAGAAGCAAGCTGCAAGTGTAAACCTTAGCCAGGGCAGCAGTCCTTAGTCCTGTACTCTTACTGGCACCCAGTAAATGCAGTTCTAAGGGAATTACACACTTCCTAACCATCAACTATATGACTACACAAATCCTTAAAATAACAGCTGTTAGTAAAAATTAATTCCTATTGCATGTCAACTACCACTTCTCTAAGACCCCATCTTTCTAACTAAGTAAGCACCATTCAGAAAATCCTTACTGACCTCGGCATATTCAGAAGAGCTTGAGCTGTGCAGGTCAGAGAGCATGTCCACCACATTCCAGGCCCTGGCTGTACTAGGGTGGAGGCACAGGGCCAGGATGATGATTCGTTAGTCCTCTGAAACTGAAAAGAACAATTAACAGTGAAGGACACTGCTATATAAGAATAACTGAGAGGAAGACTGCATCAAATCCATGTATTGGGGTGCTGTTTAAATGATCAGTCACCAACAACCAAATAAAGAGCAGCATAATAGAATAATGAAAAACTGCCACACACCAAAAAAAAACTGTTTACAAACAAAAGTAATTTTTTTTTAATGCAAAGTAATATGCCCATTTTAAGGATAACATCATGTCTGCAAGCTCCTAATTAAAAGACCTATTTCTTTGGCCAAAGTAAGAAGTGAAGTTTAGCACCATAACTTTTTGCTTTAACTGAGCAATGAAAGCTTGATCCCCTGACATAAACGACAAAATCCTCTAGGCTTTTGCAGCATGGTGGAAACGGTCAAATCTGCATTCAACTTGTTTTTCACATTTCCATCATTGTGCAGAATGAAGCCTTGCAGAGCCCAAGGGACATGTGTTTAGCTGCCATTCTGCAGCACTTGTAGCATTTTAACTTCAAGCCTCTGGGAAAAAGCCGCATACCTATTACTATGGCTTTGGAGTTTAAATTGTTAGTTGATGTGTCCTGTTTATCAAATCCAAAAAGCAGTTAGTGCTTGAAAAATAGACCAGGCCCTGAAAGCAGAGAGGGGGTTTGGCTGGGTTTTTTGGTTTTGTTTTTGTTTTAAATAAAAGCCTAGAGAAGTGGCAGTCAAAAGTAAATAATCAAGTATTTGTCCCTCTTGTCTGCCTCTGAGTTATTTTACACTTAAATTGACTCATTGCTTACATTCTAAGTTTTGCAAGGTACAGTGCTCACCTATCTGACCTTCCGTATGAAATATGCTTATGAGAGTCAAAAGGAAATGGGCTGATCCATTATTCTTTCAGTGGGATTTTTATTCTTATGTTTGGTCAATGAAAAAACCCAAAACAAAATCAACAAAACCCCATGCCTAGAACCCCTTTCCACACTCTCATATAAATCTCAGTATGTATAACCAAATAGGATCAGCATTTTGCAAGTATAGAGTCATTTCACTTTTCTCTACAGCTATTAGCAAGGAAATACATATATTTTCATATATATCAATATATATAAAATTCATATATAAAACTGCATTTAAGTTTATATATTTTTGCAGACAAGTGTGTTTCTGTACACTACGATGGTGTGTTGTTGATTTTCATTAAGAGATATAATCTGCCCTACATTTATTGTATATGCTGTAAAAGAGTAACTGACTTACAGTGCAAAGAAAGTCAATATACTTTTTAAATCTGAAGAACAGCCTTCATAACTGAAAGGATTAACTTTTTTCAGCTTGTTTAAAACACCCCTTCTTAGAAAGAAGTCTATTGTTATGAATGAGTTTATGTTGGCCAGCTAGACTATTATCCGGGGAACAAATGTTTCCTTGTGAGCATGAAACAACTTGCAATTTTTATTATAGTATTTCAAATAATGGAAAGTAATAGTAAAATTGCTGCAATAAACTCAAAGAAAATCTTGATAGGCAAGTCTGTTATGCAATATGTATTCCCCTTGCTGTTCCTTCACTGGTGCCAAAAGCATGTCACTCAGGTAATTTGTTTTAGACCCTTAACAAGACTTAGAAGCAATTATTATGAAACACTGACACAACAGATCTCACCAACAATTGAAGTTTGACAGCTTGTGAGAAAAGTCTCATGTTTATGTCATTGGAGAGGTGATCCTTGTATGACCTCCTTTTTCACTGCTGTGAATGATAAACTATCGCTTTCCAATGGTTCACTATAGCTGAAGGCCCAGTGTACTGTACTTGTAAAGGGAATTTTCAGCCAGTTCTCTGAATCAAATAAAGCTGGAAACTCCTTTGGTCCCTTTGACTGATCTAGTTTAGGCTATATGATATGCTCTAGAGTAAGAAGTTAAAAACTTAAGTGTATCCACACTATCTACTTTGTAAAGGACTGTAGAACAAACATCAGTAGAGATATATGCACAGAGGTAATGTTCATTTATTTTCTGATTGAAAATAGCTTCACATTCGCTTTTCTAAGTAAACTGAAATAACTTGCGTACAAGAGAGGGAGAGAAAGGATATGTTAATACCTATTGCAATATATTTATTTGCCTTGTTTCAGAGTAGAGGTTGGAGGGATTATTTACTGCTTCACGGTCATTCCAGCAAGTACCCAAATCACCTACTCTTAATCCACAGTTCAGAGACAAGTGGAAGATGATGTGGGTGGCAGGACTACATACTCGTACTGCAAGTGTTCCTCAAAACTCAGCTTAATCAGTCAGAATTGCCATGGAGCAGTGGAATAGAAATAACCTTCAGGTAATGAGTTTAAAGTTCCCTGCATTCCTGCACTTAGTCTGAACAGCACAGGACAAAAACTGTACTGCTTTCTTTGCTGTTAGGCAATTTTCTTACTGAAGATAATTTTCTCAAAAGAAAGCCCCAAAAAACAACAAACCACCAGCAAATCCACAAATCAACACCAAACCCCCCAAAACAACCAACCAACCTACTAAATTTTCGACAGTTTTATTTATCTGTCTACTCACATTTTAGCTTCTCTATGGAGGCCATACAGAAGTTGTATGTGCAGCTTCTCTCCATGTTATACTTTATGCTGCACCTAATGTGAACCCCAGGAGACATTCTCTTCTACCTAAGATTAAGTCATACACTAGACAAAATGCTAGCCTTCCTAAAAGAATACTTCATATTACAGTTTTGATCACTTTGTATCTTAAGCATGATCAATTAAAAGAGTGTACTTGTTTGTTTAGTGGTTCTAAAAAGAGTAAGACTTGCTATACATTTCATCTAGGTTACAAAGTGATTTACAGGACTTCAGATTAACATATCTTCTCATTTGTGCATTCTGACCTTTTATTTGCATTGCCTGCACAACAGCAGAAAAACTAGACTAAAAAACTGTTCTGCTTCAATTAGTGCATTACACAGCTAAAAATTTATCATAGGTCCTATTTGATTGGTGCTTTCACAACATCAGTCTAATCCATGTTCAGCAGCTTTAATAATGGCTTCTAATTTCAAAGGATTTTTGTTTTCATCCAGATTTTTCTCCCTATTACTGAAAGGAGAATATGGCAAGAACTTCTTTCTTCCTATTTCCAGAAAGGAGCAGAAGTGGCATCATTATTAAGAGTACTGAATATGAATGTGTCTGAATCTTAGATGCTCAAAGAGGTACTTTGGTCTCTCGTACTCACACGCCCTTATACTCACGCAATGACAGTCACATTTAACTACTACCACAGAAATCCAAATATGACCATGCCCAGTCGATACCAGATCACCATTTATAACACAATAAAACCTTTTTTTTTAACACAATTCTTAAACCCTATTTACTTTTCCTTCTGTTTAGGATTGTAGATTTGAAAACAGTTTAATTGCAATCTACAGAGAAACCAGCTGTGGTCATATCTAGGACCTTTCAGTAGTACTATATAAGCAGAAATAAATGAATAATAATGAATGACTATATCTTTGTTCTAAATATTTGCTGCAGCTAATTTCAGAGGGCAGAACCTTAACTTGGACGTTTAATGAAAACAGATTAATCTATTAATTGTATAGAAGTTGCAGCTGGTAAGTAAGGTTAGGAATCCTGTGATTACAGCACACATTTGACTGCATTTCACCACATCCTTAAAATGTGTTTAACATGAGTTAGAGTACATCTCAGCTGAGATCCGCCAGATGTGTATGAGATCTTGGCCTTCAGGACAGCCAGATANGGAAAACCAACAAATATATCACTCTTAGGTTCTTATCTGCCAGATGTGCAGGAGACCTTGGCCTTCAGGACAGCCAGATACAGTCTGGACTCCAGGAGGTGGGACAGAACAGGGAAGTGAAAGACTTCATGTATGTTCCAGAAATCCACTGGCATCCTCTGATCTTGCTGTGACACCTGGACATTCAGTCATAGAACAGGTTTTAAATCAAATTGTAATTCTGTAATGCTTATTTCTTGGAACAATATAGTTGCAGCGCACTTAGTGCAACCACTCTTGTTCACCCTGGAAAACTAAGAACACATTCTGACTACACACCTTACACTATAACACAAGTCTCACTAAACTTTGAGCCATCTGCTAACCAGAGAGCCCTGAAGTTTCGGAGTTACCTTCTGTTTCTCCTTTTGTTTATATGTATGCAAAGTTCTGCTATTGTATCAGAGAAGAATGGATAACAGCAACGAAAAACTCAGCTTGAATGAAGGTTATCTAATAATCTGCGAAGTAATACTGTGTGCCTGCTGCATCAGGAAGTTTCCAAGACTTTTTCCAAGACTTTCAAAAAACTGACAGAACAGCAAGCTGGTGCAAAATATTGTAATTTTCACACACACATATATTGTACTTTAATGACAGCCTGGCACACTTCAACAGCATATTGAAAAACTAAAAGCAGTGTCAGGAATATAAATACCTGGCCCTGCAATTATTTTAGACATTTAAGATACTAATGAAATTTTAACAGTGAATTCCTTGTTGAGAATACAGCCTTCTGCTAACTTGGGGTCTTGACTCTCTTATTACTGTAGTTTATAATCTTGAAGACCTGTAATAGAGATCCTTCTTCAGTCTCTGAAAAAAAGCTTCAAACATAGCTGTTGGGATGTCCCCAACAACAATGGAATACACATCCATAACTATGTTGTTAAATATGATTGAACATAACTATTCTTTAGTTGCACATAACTAGGAAGTTGAAACCTACAAATCCATAAAGGCATGATCCCTCTACATTTCTGCCCACACTCCATGGCAAATCTTTGATCAGTGCCCCTTCTTACATCTGCTCCCCTCCTTCCATTTCTATTTATCTTTATTTTATTTATTGCCATTGAAATGGACTGGATATCTTAAGTATATGAGGTGTTTAACGTCTTGCTCATTCATCATCATGGCTTGGTTTCGCAAACGAAGATTTCGAAGGGCTCTACCCGCGCTTGCTGCAGGCTCGCTGATGGCTGAAAAGGGCAACACACGACAGACAAGTCCGGTTGCAAAAGGCACAGCAGAAAGACTCCCCAGGTGGTACCAACGTGATTCTTTCTGCTTTGTCTTTTCCCCTCGAGAGTGATGCTGCATGAGTTCTCAAAGGAGGCAGCAGCGTTACAGATGGTTTGTCTCCAGGCCTCCTGACTGGAGGCCAGAGTAGACCAATGGTGATGATCAATATGGCCAAGGCTGAGAGATTGTTTCAGGGAGTCCTTGTATCTCCTTTTCGGGGCTCCTCTCTTGCGGCAGCCAGCGGCAAGTTCACCATAGAGCACGATCTTAGGGAGGCAGTGGTCCTTCATCCTGGAGA
>VYXB01002532.1:209496-223106 GCA_013397135.1 Pachyramphus minor
AAAAGCTCAGCAGCCTCTGCAAAGCAGGATGTTAAACATTGCAGAGCTACTTCTGTGTGGGCAATGAGGGCAGCGGCATCAGTGTAAAGCAGCTCATGGGCCTTCAGTCACCTTAGGTTGAACAGGCTTCCATCGGTACGATATCGGATGTAGATCCTGTTTTCTTCATCGAGGTCTGCCATGGCCCTTTGGCTTGCTCATTACTGCAAAACAAATGCAGGTTTGTGCGAATCGCTGTCATTAGCAGAAACGAGAGCACTCTTAATTGCAAACAATTACTCAACAAGTGTTGCTCTTCCCCAAGAAACCTATTAAGTGCTCACAGTGGAGCACCTGGCAGCCTTCTGAGACTTCAATTTCCCACGCAAATGCAGACAATGCCATGGAATTTGGTGACTTCTACACAGTTGTTTTAGATAGGACTCATTTAAGTCTCTAATAAGAATGCGCACAAATGGCACAACTTGTGAGACTTACCTGCATTCTAATCCCACTTATCCCAAGTGGTTTTATGGTTATTTGGCTGGGAGGAAGAAGGGAGGAGGAGTTGTTTTGTGGGGGTTGGGTTGTTTATTTGTTTGCTGTTTTTTGTTTTCAGATTTTTGTTTGTTTGGGGGGTTGTTTGTTTGTTTTTGTTGTTGCTGTTGTTTTGGGGTTTTTTAACAACAAAAAACCCAAACTACTTCTGGCTTCTGATCTTCTCTCAAAGATTTCTCTCCAGAAATGATACATAATTTCATTTCTTAGCAATAATACCTTATGGACAGACCAAGAAAGCATCTTGGTCTTACAGGGATGTTACAGAATCACAGAATATACTGAGTTGGATGGGACTCACAAGGATCACCAAGTCCAACTCCTGGCCCAAGAATCACATCATCTGCCTGAGAGTATCATCCAAATGCTTCCTGAACTCTCTCAGGCTTGGTGCTGTGACCACTTCCCTGGGGAGCCTATTCCAATGCCCAACCACCCTCTGGGTGAAGAACCTTTTTCTAATATCCAGCCTAAACCTCCCCTGACACAACTTCACACCATTCCCTCAGGTCCTGTCACCGGTCACCCCAGAGAATAAGTCAGTGTCTAGCTCTCCCCCTTCCCTCACGAGGAAGTTGTAGTCACATCTTTAATCACTAATTGAACCTGAAATATTTTAGGTTTCTATGCCATTTACAACTGCCTCCTTGATCTAAGCATTTCATATCTGGAAAATTGCATCATAATATCACACCTGAAAAACAAAAAGTCGTTTTTTCTATTTCGGTATCCCCCTAAGGATACAAGTCATAACACAGACTTTCAACCTTACGGTTACAGCAAGTTGTATTCTTCTTGTGCAGCACCTAAACCAGGTGCTGGACACAGCAAAACTTCTGACATTTAGGAGTTAATATAGCTAGTGTGTGTGCATGCACTAATTATAGATCACAGCATGAACTAGGATGCTAAGGAAGTTCAAAGAGAATATTAGATCCCTGACTCCAGCAGATGCACAGCTCTGGGGTATAAGAAAAAATGTGTGAGCAAATCACACAAGCTTCCTGAGCAGCCAGAAACAAACCTGGAACCCTGCAGGCTATTGTTGGATTTGTAAAATTGACAATAGCCTCTGCAACTTGTAATTTAGTCTTGTTTTTCATTACTATTAAGATTATTGTTTCAGTTTACCGAGCTCATGAAAATGTAAGTAGAGAAGAATGCAGGGATTCTCTGCCAGTATTTATGCTATAAAATATTAACCTGTTGATGGCTTGCATTAAAATGGATTCATTTTTAGAGAGAGCATAATAGTTCTATCATTTTTATGTAAGCATTATATACTATTCTGAAGTGCCTTGAAACTGCTCCTTGAGTTCTGCACTTCTAAACTCAGTTTATACAATATTTAGAATACATTTAACACTCACAACCCTTGATGTTTGAAGACAACCAGATCAGGCCTTAGAGCTGGTGGCTGTGATGTTGCCTTACAGCTGTTTGGGCAGAGCAGGGCAGGACAGTTAAGGTTAGAAATACATAGTGAAAAGTTCTTTATTCCTCCAATGTAAACCATAGATTTTAAGGCCAAAAGCAATTCTTTTGCTGTACCATTCAGTTATCTTAAAGAACTTTACACAGTCAGTAATAGGACAGAGAGCTTCATTGCCCAGTAGGGAATCCATTTTCAGTCAGGCAAAACTAACCTCCTGACTAATAACAAGCCTGCCTTTCATCTTGTTTTCACTGTGTGCAGCACAATAGCTTGGAGAAACACATCTTCCAGAAAGACATCAAGTCCTGAGCTGAAGACAACATGAGAAAGAAAAGCCACCACTTCACTCCAGTAATCTGTTTCAAGGGCTTTTCAGACGTACTGTGAAATTGTGCACTGATTTCTCAGATGACTCTGCCTTGCGTCAGCCTCCAGCCATTGGTTCTAATTATGCCTCTCTCTACTAGATTAAAGAGCCTTTAGTATCCCACACTATCTCTCCTGACATTACTTTTACAGTGAGATCAAATCACCTCTGACATCCTTAATACAATATACAGAATGATCTTTAAGTTTCTAGCAGTAAAATGCCTCCTCCTGGGCTTCAAATAATCACTGTGTGTCTTCTCTCCAATTTTTGGGCACTCTTTAAGATGTGGATATTGAAATTGAGTCCATGGATAAACTTACATATTTGTTCACTAATTCCATGTTAACATATTCAAGGAGCATACTCTCTTTTTTTTTGCCTCAATTTTGCTATTCAAACACTTTGCTGCCAGGATGGGTTACTTCTCAGGATGCAATTCCTATAGCCATACACTGTCCTCCCTGACATATGATTCTGTGTGTCGCTGCCCCGCCTCCCACCCCTCACGAATTCACCCTTTTCACTCACACATCAAGACTTATCACCTAGGCCCAGCACTATTAAACTCTCTGGTAATCCCCACCAGATTTTTTCAACTGCAGTTCTGTACATACTTCCAGATCAAAGTCTTGAGTCTAGACCTGGAATCTTTTCTAGACACTGTTCACTCAACAACAATCTCCCACTGACTTTTTTTGACTTTTGAAATCTGTGTAAGCTATATGCATGTTACACAAATCAAGGAGGAGCACTGCCAAAACATGACATGTCCATAAAGTACAGTACAGCACCAAGCAGAAACCTGCTTATTGTAGATGTCCTGTTGTGGCTCCTAGTCATCACTAACATGTGCAATACTCTCCTGAACAGCACACATAACACTCTTTATTTGACCATATAGAACTTCATTGAAGATGATCTTCATTGGAGATCATCTAGTTCGCCATCTAGTTCAAAGCAGGGTCAACTAAAATAGTATACTGACCAGCTTCATTTTTTAAGTATCTCTAAGGATGGAGACTCCAGAACCTCTCTAGGCAATCTGGTCAAGTGAGCAATCACCCTTTTACATTTATGTAGAATTTACTGTTTCATTTTGTGCCTATCACTTCCCAACCTTTTCATGGATACCAGTGAGAAGAGTCTGGCTATCATACTGCTATCATACATTGGTAAGATTTGCTCCTGAGCCTCCCCTACTCTAGCCTAAGTGATCCCAGCTCTCTCAGCCTCTCCTATGTCAGAGGCTACAATCCCTTTGGTATTTTTGTCACCCTTCACTGGCCTTGCTCCTGCATGTCCAAGTTTCCCTTGCACTGGGTATCCCAGACTTAGACACACAACTCCAGATGTGCACTCAGCATGGCCAAGGAGAAGAATCACCACCCTTGACCTGTTGGTGAAGCCAGCTACTGCTGGCTGCCTTTGTCACAAGTGCACTTTGCTGTCTCACATTTCACTTGGTGTCCAGCAGGACCCCTTTTGTGTCCAGCGGCCTTTTCTGCAGAGCTGCTTTCCAGTCAGTCAATCCTTGCTCATGTGGGTGCCTCGAGTTTCCTCCCCAGGGCCCAGGCTTGGCATTTTCCTTCACTCACCTCCGGAGATTCTCACTGGACCACTTCAGCAACCTCTCAAGACCCCCCACTTAATGGTAGGATAGGATGATATTTGCTTTCTTTCTATTGTCAGGAAACTCCTCCAATGACTACAGCCTTCCAAAAATAATCAAGAGTGGCCTCATGATGACATCAGACAGCTCTCAGCATTTGTGGATGTCTCCTATTGGGTCCCATAGATCCATTTATGTCCAGTTTCTTTAGTGTTGATCCCTCACAAAGGGTGAAGTTTTCTTTCTCCAGTCTTCCCAAAGGGCTCGGGACCTGGGATTCCTGAAGGCTAATTTTACCAGTAAAGGAGTGAGGGGAAAATGATATTGAGTACCTCAATCTTATCCCTGTCCTCTATTAAAAATGTCACTTAAAAAGGTTGAAGCTACAGCTACAATCATCACAAGGGGATTGTCTCTTTTTGCTTCCTGATTCACCAACCAACCAAACAGAAGATTTAACTCCAGGAAACCAGACTGTCTAACACTCTAGAAATTATGGCATAATTGAGAAAAGAAATTGTAATTTAAAATTATAAGCATTGTTTTAATGCTTCTGGTATTCTGGAGTGCTCTTAAAATGTAAGGAAAATGAAAATGGGGAATAGCAGAAAAAATGGAGCAAAATTAGATAAACAAATTACAGTACAATGTTCTGCATTAGAAAGCATCACAAAGCTGTGAGGTGATCAATGGAGAAGCAGCAGTATGGCCACACTAATTAAACATTTTAAAAATTAAATATATAATATAAATACAAAATAGTGCTTTGTATTCCCTGTTTTGAACTAGTAACACAAGTCGACCCTCACAGGAATGCATGATGGATTTGGGTAGAGAAAATTAAAGCAATTTTGAGTAACCCATATTGAAAGTGCCAAAATCGCAAAAGGAGCATCAGAACCACCATATTCATCAGGTAATTAACAGTCTCCAAGCAAGAGCAGTAGTGGGAACATTGCAGAAATTAAGAAAGGCTGGACAGTTTCTAGCATAAATGGACTAATACTCCTTGAGTGTATTCACGCTTTTTATATTCTCTGGTTAGAGAGTCTGTAACTTCCTTTGTGCATGTAGTTTAAATCTGCTTTCTTTGGGTGAATGAAATGAACTTCTTTGGGTGCCTGAAAACATTGTACTGAAATACTGAAAGCTGCTTCCTTTTCAGCCTTCTCCAAATCATTCAAAATTTTATCAATACCTACCATAGTCCATTTTAGCTCTCTCCTCTTGAAGCTGAAAGGAATAGTGCCTACTTAGAGGGCAGTTGCTCTGTTCCTCTGACAAAGGTTGCCCTTCTCTGCTACGGAGACTGAAAATATGGCAAAACTCAGAAGGAAGGCAGACATTTTCATGGGCGAGATGCAGCTCCTGATCTGTATTACATAATCTATGCAGGATGAAACCAAATATCACATTGTCAGCATGGGTTCAGGTGTATTCTACTTTTTCAATTTTGTCTTCTGTCTTTATGCCTTTATTTATTAATTTTTTAAATAAATGAGACCATTTGACTGCATTCCCCAACATGCTTGCACATACAGTTCCTGGGAGAAAGGCATTGTTTTTTAAGTCCACCTAAAAGTGCAGCGTCTGGCTCTGATTCACTATTCTCCCATGAAGGCCATGGGGAGGATTACATTTCTTTCTTCCCTATTCCCTCTTTCCTAGCTAATGTCTGCTGCTGTCACACACTGCTGATAGCAGCAGAGCGAGATGGGTAAACCAGATCAAAGAGAAATGTCAGCTCCAATTTTTGTCCACAGCATTGTAAAGTAACATGGAGTTAAACAGAGTCATGCCATTTTTCTGCATTTACATTTCATAGCTGGTACTTCTTTGCCATACATCTCGCATTAAACAACTTCATAATAAGTAACAACCAAATTCCTTACCCTCCATAGCCTCAGTGAGTTCAAAAAGTCTGGCAAAAGGTATCACGAGGATGAATTTGGCTCTCTGATTCAGAACTGACATCTTGGTTTAGCAGCCTGCAGCAGCAGCAGCACACATAGGAAGAATTTCTTTCCCACTGTGGATTGCTATTGCAATTCTTGACTCAGCCTTTGCGTACATTTTCTCTGGAAATCGAACAGGAATTTATCGTATGGAGCCAATGCAGAATATGCAGCAGTGATTTTCAGGTTAGATAACTGAATACAATCAGAGAAGGGAGTTTTGCCTTTCCCTACAGCCAAATCTGCATTCAGCAATGCAAAGGCTGTCCTAGTTGCAAAATACTCTGTAAAAAGCAGAATCTATCATCACAACACTAAAAATGTTACTTAATATTCACACAGTGAATAACTTCAAAAGGACCAGTAAAGAGAAATGAAAACAACCTCAGCACCTACAGTATTTAATGGCAGTGGTACTCAAGCTATGGAATTCATTCTTCAGAGGCCTATATAGAGCTTTTATCATGGGTCTGAGTGAGAAATCATATGACATGCTGGCTCAGTTCTGTTTCTTTTCAGCTGTTCTGCAAACCTGTTGGATGATAGCTTTCACCATTTCCTTCCATTTATGTATATGAATTTCCTCTTTTCCTTCTTGTAAAAACATACAATCTACCCAATCAATTATTTTGCCCTAAGACACAAATTGCAGAGTGCCTTTGGATTTGCTTAACTGTGTTTCATGAATGCATTCATTCATATTTTTTAATAAAATTGTCACATGCATTTTTGTATTTTTGACTTCTGTGCCTCTTTGTGATTTTAAATGGATCTTCGATTGTTAAAGGTCGAGTGCCATCGCTCTAAGGGGCATATTTTCATTTCGGTGCACGTAGAGTTATGCACGTCAATCTTTAATCAAGATGAAAAGTTCTCCTAATGCTTTCTGCTCACAAGCTCAATGCACAGTGAAAGAAACAGAAGAGAAGTTGCAAGTTTCAAAAAAATCTATTTTGGTATGTTTTCATGTAGTAAATCATTAATAACTTCATGATTCATTCTGCGTTATTTTATTCTCTGAAACCAATGTCATTAATATCAGTAGTTCCTAGAGAAAAGCCCGTATCGCCTTGTCAAAAAATAGTTTTATCACGAGGCAACTGCTTCCAATAAATAAGATTAGAATGTACTTCATGGCAGCTTCTGAGGAAAAATTACAAATGAAATTATGCACATGGAGATCAATTCTAACTTCCAGGAAAAAATAACTAAAGATAAAATTCTGGGATGTAATAAAACCCATGCATTTGAAAGCAGCATTTCTCCCACACAAAACCAATAAAGAAACAGAATCTTGATCACACTGAGACTATACATGCATTAGCTATATATGCTAATGCATATATATTTATCTATATATCTATATTTCTATATCTCTAACTTCCCATATAACTGTCACAGGTAATATGTACATGCAAAAGCCGTAATTCATACTGCAGCAGTCCTGTTGATTTAAACAGACAGACCTGAAAATTCCATTCTTCTTTTAATGTTTTGCCTTATCCTCATGTCTATAAATGGATCAATTTTCTTATTTACGTGGGAAATATTTTCTGTCATGAATTCATAATCAAAAGTAAAAAAAAAAAAATCCAGTGGTTTTGCCTAGTTTTGAAAACCCAAAGAAACAGAGAATGTAATGCTTTTTTTTTTTAATTTGATCTGTTTTTTTAATACAGATGACCACAGAAAACACATTCAAAATTTGCTTTCTAGTATATGAAAGCATGCTGGGTTAAAATGAATGGGGTTTTTGATATTATTTATAAGAAGAGAACACAGGAAGTTTCTGAAAAAGAAAAATAAGAAAAAAATGTGCTAAAGTACAGGGGGAAATTTATTTGACCTATTCACTTCAGTTTTGGCCGGATCAGGTTTGTGCAATTCCATTTTCTGTGAGCAAGATAACAGAACATTTAATGCAAAAGTTTCTGAGGCCTTTTTAATGTTACAGTAAGAGCTCCCTTGTTCTGATAGCAAAAGCTGTGTTATTCTTTGGAATTAATTTTTCAATAGGAATCTTGGAACAACTGAAGGCAGTGCAGATTCGTGGAGATGACTCCTCCAACTTTGTCTACCTACAGAAAACTAATTTCTGGCAGATTTTCTGAATTCCTAATTTTGTTCTGGAATAAAGCTACTAATAACAATGAGGAGAAATTGACTGGTTTGGGATTTTTTTTTCCTACCCAAGTAGGGTGGATTGATACACACTATGAAAACCACTTCAGAAAAAAAATTATGCTTTATAGCATAGCAAATATTAAAGTTAGTCCAGTGCAATCTTTTTTGGACTAAAAATATTTAAGAAAATTACTATAATGCTCATCAGAGTATCAGTGTTCTTAAATATGTGTAATTGGTGAAGTCTTCCTTATATAATGTTTCTTAGCCTTCTTCCTAAATATTTGATATCATATCACGAAATACAAGTACTGAATTAATTTTCTCCCCTGATGCTTTTGCACTTCTGTGGGAACAAAATGATTTTTTCAAGTGCCTCACACAGCTTCCGTTGGCTTTAGTTCCCTTTAAACGTTGCCAACTCAGGCTGCACAGATTTGGATCTTCCCTTTTGTACCTGCTATTTTCAGGCTTAACCCTATTTCAGTGTTACAAAATTCACAGCTATAAATAATCAGTTCATACTTTTAACTGCAGAGCTCTGTTAATCCTTCGAGAGTCACATCTTTACGTGCCCAAACACTTCTTCGATACCTTATTTCCTGTTGTCAAGCTGTGACACTCAACGCACGTGCATTGTGAAGAACATGCATGCAAGAATAAGCAATAAATACCAGTTTGCTAAAACTCTCTCCCTCTCTCTCTGGTGGGAAATGCATGTGTCCCGACTGGATGTACATGTGTTTTCCCATGTGAGAATCCCCTCTCTAACAACAAAAAATGCGTGTTTGTCACTGCCATTGAACTGACTAATCCAGGCAGTACAGAAGGCGACTTATATATCACAAAACAGCAGGACTAATTTGACTGACAATCACTTATGCTGAGCGGTCTCTTAAGTGGCATACGGCAGCACTGGAGTTCAAAAGTGAAATGCAGTGCTGCCTAAAAATAAGTGAATAGTAATGGTAACACACAGGATAAAAAAAAAAAAAAAGAGAGAGAGACACACATCACTCATAGGCTAAAATAAAATACTAGCTGGAATTATAATTACAAACAAAATCCTCCTTAGCAGTGCTATCTTATTTATATGTGTGTGTGTGTGTGTATATATATATATTCTTTTTTTTTCTATATGGTCAAACCACCACATTTGTCCCTTGACTACATTTCCTTCGGGAAGAAACTAGTTTGGCATTCCTCCCCGGGACAGATACGCCTTTCCTGCAAAACCCACGGAAGCGACCGTGCCGATTTGGCCCGCCGTGCTCCTGGGGTGAGGGGGACGGGGCGGGACGGACAGAGCCCCAGGGGTGGGCACAGCCTTGCTCCCTTTTGAGATCTCACTTACAGCTTCGGGTTTAGGACCGCTCCCGCGGTTCGGGGGGTCGCCGGGCTCCCGGTGCCGGTGGAGAGCGGTTCCAGGCGGGGGCTGCCCTGGGGGGGGGACAGCCGGGCCCGCGGCTTCAGTGGAGCTCTTGCACCCCCTACAGCCCGGCCGCCCGCGGTTCACCGGGAGAGGGATCGGCTTGGTGGGGGGATAACAACATCCCGACAGCACCGCGAAGAGAGAAAAACACACCCCGTGATGGCATTTCCTCAAGCGCTTCCTGTCGTCGCGACCGACTATTACGAGTTTTTACCCTCGTTCTAAATTAATTGCCTGACAGAGGAGGATCCTTGAGGAAGAGGTGCGCAGGGAGGAAATAAACTTCTCCTGCGCGGTGTCCTGGTCGGCTCGCAGCTAACACCGCGCTGAGGGGAGCTAGGCGATGGATAGGAGAAGGACATTCGTAGATTAATCAATCAATAAATAAAAACCGCTAGCTTCCAAGCCAGTGTCGGGGGAGGGGGGGGGAGAGGATAAATTGTCAGCCTGACGCAGGGCCTGTGTGGAAAAAATACAGGCTAACAGATACCTGATCCTTAACAGGCATCTTAGCAGAGCAATGGTCACACAAAGGACCAGGAGGCTGGTAAAGCCAATTCCCATCCTCCCAGTAAATCTAAAATAAAGGTGTCTATAGACGTGGCACATTTGAAAAGAAACTGCGAGTCCCAGCTCAGGCTAAACTGGCCGCCCGTGAGCCATCTCTCACATACACACAGCCAGAGTACTCTACAGGACACTCATGTCTGCTGCATGACAATGGGGCTTGCAATATGCACCAGTGCCAGGCAGCAGGACAGACTCACCAGCTTTTAGTCCAACTTAACAGCCCCTTTGCGGGCATCTTAGAGCCACTACATCTATATAAAAACTGGATCTAAACCATTTTTTAGCCTCGGTTGCACCACATAAATCTTGTTTGACTCAATTAGCTGCAGTCATGTTGCTGAAGACTGACACAGAGTAGAGTATTGTACAGAGATAACATTAAAGTGAAAGAGACAAAGACTCTGAAGGGAAAGTTCACTGTGTTGGCCAGCTTCTAGTTTTTAGGAAAGTGAGATTATAGGTGTTTTGTGTGGCCTTCCTGTTTGTGCTGATCATGTCCCATCTCTCATCCGAACCGTCATTCTACCATTTTTATTATATATATATACATTACATATGGGAATAAAGTTCAGAACAGAATATTAATTTTATACAGCCAAATAAAATTAGTGTTACTTTTGAAAGCTCAGAACAAAGCATTACTCCCATCTCTTCAAATCCACAGGTTTCCTATCTGTCAGGTTTTACAGAACATCAAAGGAAATGGATAAGTTGTCTCTCTCATACTCATGTGTCTCCTGAGGTGGCGTGGTATTTCACTTCAGGATGATGTAGGGAGACTGACACCCATCAGAACACCCTTCCTGGTAAAACAGATGTAGGTGATATCCACCACACTTCCAAAATTTGTTTTACTGATACAAACCAAACAGTGAAGAAAAAAAGATCAAGTACTTCATCTTCTCCTTATAGTCACAAACACTGGACTTCATGTAACAGTAGATGGAGGGGTTTTTTGCAGCTAAATGGTTCTATTTACGGGGGATTTAGTTAATAAATACCATCCATCTTCTCATTAAAAAAATTCAGGATTAAAAATATTACCATCTCTTATCCTTGGCTTACTGGTACACAAAAATGTATGAAGGATTCTTTCCTTCAATTACGCCTCCTCAAGTTAACATTTCTTAATTAACACCTTAATTAGCACTGAGAGGGTATGGCCTGTAGTTTATTGGATCTATTTAGCTCTCCAAGCAGCTGCATTGCTTTTAATCAGCAGTGATATTTCCCAGAAAGCAGAAACAACACTCCTGTTCTAAATATGCTGCAATATGTTTAATCATTTATCTCCTCGTCCAGCAAGGGGAATCCTATGTAAAGGCATGCTTTATACCTGGGCTTTTTCTTTTCTGTGAATACCTGAAGTTTATGTTTTTCATGACTGACAGTAAGTAATTAGTTTCAACAGCAAAGGCTTGGGAAAGTGAAAAGACTCATCTCAGTTTTACTTCCTGTCCAAAGGTTATAGGGACTTAGAGTAATGTTCACAGGTCTTTACATGCCCAGATGAAGACAAGGTCTCTTCTGTAGCCTGATTTAAAATGAGTGAAATGGCATGTAAATTAAATGTGCAACACATCTCTAACTTTTGATTATCTTCAATTCAAACTGAAGACACAGCAATTAGGTTTTGGTGCTGTCTGTATGAGCAAGTTGGTATTACAATTTGGGCTGACCACCACAGAGAATGGGGGGCTGCTAGTCTCAGCTATGAGACTTCTGCTCTACTCTTGCAGAAGCAGGAGTTGCCTCCTTGCTGCTAGATTTGACAGGTTACGCTAGTTCTTAAATTATAAGTGAAGTAGGATACTGTTGGCAGGGTGGCCATTTTCAGCAGAACAAATTACAGTCTAAGTCTGAAACATAGCTCTTCTGAAATCAACTTGTTTCAATGGGAACAGAACTGAACTGTATTCCTGCTGATATTTCAATGTAATGACAGTCCCTAATTTTCCCAACCACTAGAGCAGTAAGCGTGTGCCTTGGTAATTGTCTGCTTTTGCAGCCAAAAAATCCCACAAAGTCAGCAAGAGATGTGCATATGCAGTATGCAAGAGAGTAGCAAACAGAGGAACCTGAGAAATGCTGAAAACAGTAAGAGGCTAAACCCACTAAATTAATTTTAGAAATGCTCAACATACTATCTTATTCTGTGGTTTTCCCAGACAAAGTGTCTCGTAACTCACTGTCGATAAAGCACTGACAAGTGTTAAAATCTATCCAGGCATTTATGACAAAAGTTTAATTTATATTTTTATATTATATTTCAGTATCATTCTTCTTTCACTTTGGCTTATGCCACTTCCATTCAGTTAGCAACTGTCCTGACCAAATCAGTGTAAATGACAGAAACCAGGTAACAATTTATAAGGTTGGGTTACTAATCCCATAGGAGTCTTACTTCAGCTGCCGTGCTGAGAAATTACCTCTCAATAGACCCACATCAGAAATACTGAAAATGTGACAGAAAACACCAAGTAAGAGGGCAGAAAAGAACATTTGAAAGGAACATGTACTGCTAGGATTTCTGGAACTTTAATAGCTTTCCACCTCAATTTTGGCCATCGTGAACTCAAGCTAAGAGAAAAAAAATATATCTTTTTAATGAGTTTTACAACATGCAAGTTGCTTTATAACATATTACATAATGATGTAAGTGCCATAAAGAAGGTTGTGTGCTGCTCTGTAAAACGTATTAGATCATCAATATTTCTAGTTTCGTACTGAGGAATTAGAAATAATGATGAAGACTTGGGTTACAAGAATTAAAAAAATCCTTTGAATTGAACCATTCAGCTGTCCCCAGGGAAATTCTAAGGAATTTGTAGGCTGAGAAAATAGGTAAGTTTATAGGTTCTCCTTAGGTGAAAGAAGTCATGTTAACATCATAACTTTTATACAAACTTTCCATATGCTATAGTACCCTCTCTGCTTACCCCCAGGTTTCATTCCCTTGCACCCTTATTTGTGTAGCCCCATTGGAAAGAGATTTATTAAAAATGATCCATCGACTTTTACACAGGAGGACGTCAAACATCTTTCAGTAGCATGATTCAAAACAGGAATATCCATTTAATCCTCCTGCAAATGACAGGCCAGGTGAGTTTGCATCAGTAAGAACAGAGGCAAAGGAAGTTTGCAGAAGATTAAACCTTCCACTTAGTGCCATGTTTCTTTGGAGTCACCCACACTCTGTCTCACAACCCGCTTCAGCAGATGTTCTGTATTCCTGGAGTGGAATGCGGACACCTGGAGATGTCTTGCTTCCAAAACTTCTGTTTACTTTTTTCCCCCCTTGTTCCGGCATGTGATTACAACTTTTGAAATACCTGTAGAACTGCTATGTATATTAGGCAATCTGCAAGATAGACAAGTATCTTTACTGAATGAGTCTGGAAAGGACTCTTATATAGTTTTTTGTCAGTTCAATTAAAAGAGTTCAGTATTTAGCTACTTCTGAAAGGCCAATTTGGCACATAACTGCCCAAATGCAGCTTCAAATCTGGCACTGAGCAAGCAAAATCATGCTGGCTGCCAATAAGACATAGATTTCTGTGCTCTTTTTTTTTTTTTTT
>VYXB01002532.1:223152-337688 GCA_013397135.1 Pachyramphus minor
TTGTCATGGGACTTAGGTTTTAATAATATTAGGCAAAACCAAGGCTGAGTGATTCTAAAATGATTGAAAGTGAAAAGAGAGATTAATTAGCAGGCTAAATGTAGTGATTTTCACAGTATAGAACTCAGTGTGCACTAACACCAGCGACCACTATAAGTGCACAAAAGAAATACTGTCTTTATCTATGGTCTGTGGTCAGGAACCTTGGCAAAGCTATATTAAAAACTATGCTTCCTTTAAAAATTAGGAAGCAACCTCTACCACAAAGATATGTGTTCATTAGGATATAATGAGGAGCAGTTTATGAAAACATATGAGGTATAACACAACCTGAGCTTTAGTCTCCATTGTTTTCATTTAAAATAACTGTGATTTCCAAATTCCTAAGCTTTGTTTAAAGTGAGAAAATAAATCAACATTTTTGAAATGCTGATTCAGGAAAGAAAAATGGAAGAAGAGATATGAAGCTCTCAGTATCTATCAATGAACAAGTCACTTGATCTGGCCTGGTAAATTTTCCTGTTTTGATAAGGGGAAAAAGTGGCTTTTGCCGTATTTGAAGCACTTTTTGGTGTGAGTCTCTAATTTTTGTGATGAATGATGCAAAGAAACTGCAGTAGGTAAAGAAGTCTGACTGATGCTGTGCAAACCTAGGCATCTAAAATAATCAAGTTAAAGAAGACTTAAGAGGTACAGAGAAGGAAGAAATAAACATTAAGGTAGGAATCAGAGAAATAAATCTCTTTGCTTTCAGCAGGGAGTGCAGTTTCCAGGCTGGTATTAAGCTCAGGAAGATAAGGCTGTTATGGATATATTCCTCATACATAAAAATTAAAGGAAGTAGGAAAGCATTGAAATGGCTCTTTAAAGTCTAGTGTGATTTAAAACTTTGCACCTGGCCTCACAAATTTTCCTTCCATAGGTATTTTGCCTGAATCAAGTGCAAAATAACAGCTACATACTATACAAGTTTTAACTGTCTCATTTGGGAAGAGTGAGAAATTATATAATATACATTTTATTAGAAGAGCAAAACCAAAATGGATTGTTAGACACCTTGAGTGATTCTCCAAACAGCAGCTGTTCCATACCTATCTTGTTGGTCCTTCACAAAGTGAAAATATGGATAGGTTCTTAGATCTGGATGCTGACCTTTAGGTACTAAACTTCATTAACATTATCTTAGACTTCGTTCATTTTGCTTTCTAATGAAAATTAAAATCAAGATCCCCTAACACACTAATATTTTGTCTTGCTACCAAGTAACTGATAAGAAATGTAGGTCAAGAGCAATGCATTATTCAAGTTGCCTTACATGTAATTTCTCACTTCATGTTTGTAGCCACTTTCATGGATGTACTCTCAACCACTATAATCCCAATGATATTTACTGATGGTGTTGTGTTAACCCTAGATCTACAGTGAAATTTTTGTCAAATCAAGCAATAGGTTGAGCAAATTTGTGAGTGAGCTGGGAAGTTATTTCTGCTGTGAGTTTATCCATAAGATAATATGAAAACAGTTCCAAGTCTTCCCTGTCATTTTTTCAGTGAGTTTCAAAAAATGCCTCATTATCCCCAGATATCTCAGGGTTTAATTTTTTAATATAAACTCTACTAACTATTCAGTAACAGAAAAAGACAGAGATTCCTTAGGCTGAACTGAATTGCTTTCCTAGGACTCCACTGACTGTGCTGACCTGACTGGACATTGATTCACTAGGGTAGGAGCTTCAGACAGTTGCAGTACCCCTAGATACCTTCTTGTGCATTTTCCTTCTTACATTTAGGAATCTTAACCCAGAGCTGAGTCTCACTAGAGGAGTCCCAGCATAAACTCAGCATGGCTAAAGTTATACAGTCATCTTTTCAGTATGGAAATGACAGAAAAACCTCTGAGAACCCATCTGACAAATTATATTCATATATTTCAGACATGATTCGTGGAATGGTCCTTGTTAGGGATTCTTTTCTTAAGAGATTGCATTATGCATGGGACATGTTACATACAAATAGATTTTGTTCTGTCTTGGGAGAACCAGGAGATGAAATGTGACTCTGAGATTAAGCCAGTCCTTCAAGTTAAATGGTCACTGTTCTAGATGAGACATCTTCCAGCTTGACAACTCTAAAGGCGTGAAAACAAGTGCTGAAAAAGGAGACAATTTTTATCAGAGAATACATATCCTGTACCAAAAGAGAAAGGAGATGGAAAGCTAAAAATTCAGACAGCAACAAATATAAGGTAATACTTTTAATAACTAACCAATTAAGTTGGACACAGAAAAGATTTTCTTTTTCAGAAAATTGCTTCACCGTCTGTGACAAGATAGCATGCTGTAGAGGTTGGATGGCTTCCATCTCAATAGAAGGAAAACCAATGTTCTCAGAGACAGGCTGGCTAGACTAGTCAGGAGGGCATCCAAAATGCAATACTTGATGCTTTTAAAGGACCATTTCGTAAAGCTGAGAATAATTACAGGACATATCAGGCCAGAGAAAGAAATCGAAAAGAAAAACATAAATGGCAGTTTGGAACTGTTTAACAATGTTTTCTAGATGTCCAAAAAGCCACAATTCCATGTCTGACAGAAAAGGCTATGAGGTAGAAGCCTGGTTTAGTGGGGAAGGGATGGCAGCTAAAAAAAAAAGGGAATTAAATAATAATATAGAAACAAGATGAATGTAAAGGAGAGGAGAAGTGGAGAGCAGTGAATATAAACTAAGAACTGCACAAAACTGAGGGAGAACCAGGAGAATGCTAAAAGGCCTCTAAAGTTGGGCATTTAGAGGCATTTTCAGTAGCTTTAAATATTTGCTTCCAATAATTTGAAAGCTGTTCTTGTCAGGATAGTTATTGTTACTTTTTACTAATTCTTAAACTATTTTGGTTTTCCTGAGGGCTAGAAGAAAGCCAGTGAGGTACTGATTATTCAAAAAGGGAAAATTGGATGATGTCAGTAACTGCAGGCCTGCTGTCATAATATCACTGGAAAAAGATGATGGGATAGCTGATAGGAGACTTAATGTACAAAGAATCAAAAGAGAGTAAAAAGGCCTAGTCTCAGTCAATATGGGTGTACCAGAAATAGATCTTATCAAGCTAACTTAATATATTTTTAATAAGATTAGAAATTTGGTTGCTAAAGGTAATCAAGTTGATATAGAGTACTGACATTTCATTGAGGCATTCCACTTATTATAACACAACACTTTGATTAAGAAATAAGACAGGTACAAAAATCAACATGTAATATATTAAATGGATTAAAAACTGGCCAACCACTGTGTCTCAAAAAGTGCTTCTAAGCAGAAATTATCATCAAATGCCTATGCTTCTAAATGGGGTCAGAAAAAAGAGTTTTACACTTTATTCTATTTTTATCAGTGATCTGTAAGAAAACTTTAAATAGCAACCCATAAAAGTTTGCAGATGGGAGAAAAGCAGCAGGTACAGGAGATAATAAAGAAGACAAGTCACTCCTGCAGGACTCTCTGGCTTGCTTGGCAATATGGAGTCATGTTAATGTAGCAAGTTGTAAAAACCTACGTGTACTCACAAAGAGTGAAGGACATATTTATGGTCAGGGGACTGTAGTATATAAAGTAGTGATGATGAAAAGGACTCCTGGGGTGAAGGCAAGGTCAGTGGGAAATAATCAGCTGAACAAGAGTTCCCAGTATGATGCTACACCAAGATGAAATGATATTTGATACTACAGTGCTCTTTGATCTACCAGACAAAACCATAATAAGATCAAATGGATAGAAGTTAAACCTCAGTAAGTTCAGGGGGAAAAATAAAACACATTTTCAGTAATGAAAGTATATATATCTTATGTAATATATGCAATTTTAAAATACTGTTTGGTGACTTGCTTTTTATTTGATTTTATTCTCGCCCCCCAAAAAAGAAGTGCCAAAAGGGTTGATTCAGGCACAGCTTATATTGCACAAAAACCCATACAAATTCATCTTGATTAGTGTTATTTCAAAACGTGTGTTTGGCTAATGCCTTCGCTTACACTTTTACCAATGGTGAGACTACTATCATTCAGGTCTGATTTACCTGAATGAGAAGGAATTTGTTCTTGTCAGGTAACTGCAATTAATGTGCCTCTGAATAACCACCACAGTTAAACAAAAATACTTTATTTTCAAATGCAGGTGGGGATCTGAAGCGTTATCAGTTATCAATGCTACAAGTGTCATTGTTCTAGCCATTCAATGCTGTATAAATTGAAAATAGAAAAATAATCCATTTAATAAAAAATGTTAAGGCCTCTGTTTTTCCATTTTAAAAGCTTAGCACTAGGACTGGGGGGCATAGTTGGCTTCTTTGATCTGCTTCTTCCATTCAAGACCCACCTCAGGTGCTTGAAAAATGTGTAGGTCCTAAGCGCAACCCTCACAGTAGACTTTTAAAGTCCTTTTAAAGTGCTTTTCTCAGCTTGCAATTCACAAGCCTGCACTGTTTGACACAACAGACTATCTTCCTATCCAGCCTGGAATTTCAATGTCAGTAGTTTTCCCCAGAAATGGTAGGATCTTTCCACTCTTACACCAAGAGTGACTGAGTCTCTGCTCTTCTTCAGTTCCTGGGAAATCAGAGTGCCAGCCCTGTGTAAAAGATAGCAGCTCAAAATCTTTTAGCAGGGCTTCATCTAAAAATTTGTATCAAGATCCAAATTAAGCCATTCTAATAAGGAATAAAGTTTTAATCAGCCACAAGTACTGTAAGTGTTATTAAAAATCATGACCTATTTACCTTATTAAAAACAAGAGACTGAAAGCATTTCAAAGTCATATATAAAGCCTCCTGCTGACATTGCTATTCTGAAATATCGAGAATTTATTATGTTACTTGGACGTGTGTTAAGGGACATTACTGACATTCTCCATAGTACAGAAAATTGAGAAAACAAGTAAAAATGTTTTGGTTACCTCTCAGACTTGCAAGGAGAAAGTATTAAAGTTAACAATTAAATAAGTATTTTCTTATTAGAAACAAAATTAAAGTCATTCTCAATCTGCTATTTCAACCTAATATCTCAGTATAGGCTGAGGGGAAATTAATTATTTTTCTGATATCTGGAATCAATTTAAATAGGGGAAAAAAAAAAAAGGAAAGAAAGAAAATAAACAATCCTGAAATGTCAGTTAGCAATCAGATGTGACGCAAACACCAAACAAGATTCTGGGGTCTAACCATAGTGTGCCTTCCTCTAATACAAACGAAAGGTAATCTGCAATTATGGGCTCTAATTATTTAATAAAATGTTTATTTGTATTTCTAATTCTCTGGGTGAAATTCAATCTCCTGTACTTGTATGAGACCAGAGTAATTGGGGGTATATGCAATGGTTGTGTAAAGGGACTGGTGAGGTGAAATTCATCCTTTCCAATCTGAGACTCATGACTACTCTGCACCACTCCAGTTCCCCAGACAGGTGCTCACATCTGTGCCTTTGAAATGCTTGGTTGGGAATGGCAGTTGCAATCTCTTTAGACAGTTTATAAGGCTTGGAGCTGGCTTTGGTGTCCTGTGAGTGCTGTTTATAACTTCTCTTTCTCTTCCTTGACTGAATATCTATCCAGAGAAAAAAGTGCTCTATACTGCAGAAGAAGAATTTAAAAATATTGGAACAGAGGACCTTTTCCTGACTGCACCACGGTTGATGACACTGGTGTGGTAATGGCATGGAATATCCCCGATTTCCAGGTGTCAGACATAACCACAGAGACTTTTACATTCACTCACAAATGGAAGGAAAAGAGACATCAAAACAGAAAGTGTCGATGATATTTTTCATGTTAATTCCTTCTCTATCTGTGTGAAAGAGACAGAGACTTTATTTTAGTATATGTATGTGTTTTTAATAAATATTTGTGAAAAAGGAAAAAGAGAACCCAAATCTATATGGGTTAGGTTCTGGGTGCATGTATGTGTCTTAAAATTGTCCAAGTAAAGAGGAGCTATGGAGATGCATGATGAAGCTGAAAATTCCCATTCACACTCTCATGTAAGAGGAGATTTGAAAGGAAATCAAACTCTTATACAAATAAAGTTTTGGTCCATTTTGCTGTAAAATATGTAAGAGTTAAGGCAACATTTTGGAGGCTTTGGTAAAAGTAGTGGCCTAAGTAAGTCATGTGTTATCAAGCCCACAAAGTATAGGACATTCTTGTTATCTTCCACATGTGAGACTTCCAGGCGAGGTACTGTTTCAGAGTCACTGAGCATTTCCTCTTAGACTTCAAAAACCTCATACAACAGCACGTGAACAATGCTGTGGGACTGAACAACAACTTATTTCAGCCCATGTGAAAGAGTCCTAAATACACACTATCAATGCTTTTGCAAATCTCTGACAATGACATTTATATTCTGCAACAAATAAAACAGTTCTATCAGCCCATCAGAAGAAAACATTCAATTACACCATTTCTTTTAAATGAGACTTAAATTTAAAGCTCTTAACATGGATTCCTAAATCTTCAAAAAATCCTTCTTTCTCTATTGGAAAAAGTGAAGGGGGGAAAAAAGTGACTAAGTACTTTGAATGAGGACTTTGAGCAGGCCATTCTTAGGGAAAGTTGTTTCTTTCTGAAAGCCTTGGTGAGTGTCTAATTATTTCCTTTAGAGCCCCTTTGAATTGAACCATAAGATTCCAATGTGTATTGAATTTAAATTCTACTTATGGGCTCTGCTTCCTTTGATTCTGCATTTCTAGCAAGAGGAGCTCCTTACACCACATTAATCATAATATATGGAAGGGCTTCTGTGTTTGCTTCTGCAGTGCAGTAAGTTGTCCCTGAAGATAAAAAAAAAATCCCCTTGGAAGAAAAATCTCATTCTAAATGAAGATTTAAATTGAAATTATTGGAGAAGTTAAGAGGAAAAGATATGCCCAGTAAAATTAGAACAAGCATTTAAATGGAAGAGGGTATCTTTAATTATTTTCTTCCTTGGCATTGCAGAAAATCCCATGATATGATAACTAAGGATACTTTGGGGGGTTAAGAGCCCAACAGCAGAAAAGCTAATGGGATTTTTTTTTTCAGATAGAGGTTAAAGTGATGGTGCTGTAAGTAGGCTGTCAAACTATCTCAGCTCACCATCTGCTACATATTAATTTACAATAGACAGATAGGTGAAGTGGGTGTTACTCTTCAGGACCTATATAAATGTGTAACTTTCTCGATTAGTATTCATTTCAAATGAAGAATAAAGTCCCAGGAAACTCAAACCAGAATACAAGCCAGTCAGTACTATATTTAAATGGTAATAGCATATCTATAATACACAGCTAAAGCTGCAGTGTATTGCCAAGAATAGAGTCCAAAAGACCAGGCTAAGCCATTTACCACTAATGTCATGAAATGTCTTTGTTTTGGTATGTAAAATGAGGTAGAATAAATGTGTGTTTCCAGAAGGCTTTTTTAAAAATTTTTTCCTTGTATTTTGTTGGAAATAAGTGTTACACTTTTAGTTTGCAGAAAACTGTATTTTCTTTAAAAATATTAATTTCCAGTTGCATCAAAATCAGATCAAGAAAAAGAAACAGGTACTTAAGAAGAACAAACTCTACTTTCTCTCATTCCTGTGTGAATATACCAGTAAGAAAAATAGAGGAGAACTCTTTAATTTTTGTGAATAGGGAGCCACAAAAAAGTTGAAACAGAGTTATCTTTCTCAGAGTAATGGCGACACGGAGCCCTGTCCCATCTCCTGGGTACAAGTGGGACTTCCTTCCTTTGGGCTAATTCCCTTTCTCTCTGAATGAGATTGAAAATTGTTCTCTTGATCTCAAAGGAAATGGATCAAACACTGATACAAGCACACTGAGTGTGAAAATGTGGGGTGTGGACAGTTTATAACTCTGTTAGAGATACCCGTTAAAATATGGTGAGGTTCTTCTTTGGTAATTAAAAGTTTTGGGTGTATTATGATATAGAGAATAATGTTTCTTTTTCAATTCATAGATATTATTTTCCCATGTCTCTTTAGCATTTATTGTAGCATGAAATACTGGTTAACAATTAGCAGTGCTTACTGAAAATGCTGATTAGGCTTAGGCTAATCATAGCAAACCTGGCCTTGTTTTGCATTGAAAAATCTCTTAAATCTGAAAGAATGCTTTATCTCAAGTTAGAAGCACATTTATTTTCCTCATTCATTCATTGCCCAAAGAATATGTGATTTCTCACCATGACAATCTTTTTTGTCCCAGAAACAGAAGTTCCCCCAGACCTCCTCCTCTCCCTTCCTTCTTGAAGGAAAAATACAAAATTCAGGGAAAAGTAGGTTTGTGCTCCAGCTTTCACTATTCTGTATCTCCTGTGCAAAGCCAGGGTGGTGACAGTGAGTGAGCAGCAGAAGACAGGGGGAGGCTGCAACACTGTCAAAAGCAGGAAGTGTAGGAGTAGAGATTTTCTACAGACCACAGCTGTAATGGTGCAGTCCACCTTGGAGGCAAGTTCCTTTATAACACACAGCCATCTCCTGCTAAACGTCCAGAGCAAAGGTGGTATGCTCAGCCATAATTTAAAGGACCATGACATGAAGAAAGGGTTATGATGTTTAAGTTATAGGCCATCCAAATGTTATAGGCCCAAGCAAGTTCCTATTAGCAATAACTCAAGTGCACCAAGGAGATTTGACATTCAAAACTGATGAGCACTAATCCCTCGAGCCTGCTCCGACCCAGCCACGCTCAGGCCACTTGGTAACCCGAGTGACCCAGGAGTCAAACCATGATAACCCTCTTCAATTTAAAGAGCAGCTTCTCCCCATCTGTCTGAGTTCTGACTCTGCACAATAAATTTCCCAAAGAGCATAAAGAGCCATCTAGTGTATATCAAATCAATATCATTGTGGCTTGCAGCGATATCTGAGGCTACAGTTCACAAAATAAACTAGGCCAGGGCTGGATTTCTGCCCTTGGCAATCAATCAGACTCACTGGGTCATAGATTTTAGTGTAAATTAACACAGCAGAAACAATCACGCTCCCCAGATGATGATATAATACAGTATTTGCTTTTCTTTTTCCCCCCATTTCATTGCTCATGCTCGGTGGCTAAGCTGTACTGAACAAGAATAATAAAAAGCAATGATTAGAAAGGTGGTGGTAATCATAAAGCAGAACATTAATATTCTCCTGACAAATGTATATAAAATGCACATAAAATATATACACACCATTAAAAGGAAAAAGGAGAAGGGAAGTGATGTTAACTCACTGATGTTTCAAAGGCATTATTTTTGCCTAAGAATTGTGGAAGTGCTCTTGTAAATCAGTGCAAGTGGTTATCATTTGTTTTCATTACCGGATTTTTATCCAAAGATGCGAAATGCTTTGTTATTTTCTTCATATACCACTTCCCTTCCATGGTATGGAGCATACTGACAAGTCTTTTCTCCACTTGCAATTTGGACTTTCCCAACGTTTACCTGAGTGTTGCCAACACTTTTCCCCAGAGGAGTTTTAATTTTTTCTCTTTAGTATGTCATTGTTATAGGAGAAGAGGCACCTGGTATTTCCTGACGTCCACTTTTATGCAAATCTCATCTTTTGAAATTTTCTCAGAATGTGCCACATATAAAAGCCTTGCAGGAATTACTATAATCTCTAATTATTCCATTGACATAAGACAGTGTATTGTGTTTTCTGTCAGAACCTCAGGAAGAAATGTCAATATTTTCAGCACTAGCAGGACATTTTTTGAATTATAAACACCCATCTTATAATGTCATTTTATCTCATGCATCTTCACAAAATATTTTACAGGAAGGAAATGAGATACAAATAAAGGTGCCAGCTGGATGTTTAATTTAATACAACAGAAATTTCTGGTAAGAAACTGTTTTATTCTTTAAGTATTCAAACCATTACATTACTGTTCAGATAGTGTAACTGTGGTCAGAATGTATTTATTTGCAAAATATCTAATTAGATTATACAAACAATATTTAGTTTAGATATAATAAAATACTAATCTGTGTACAAAAGCTACATGGTATGGATTAGAACTGTGTGAGAATAATAACTACCACGCAGGAGTGGTTTCTGTTGAATAATCAGAATAATAAGATTTATCAAATAACAGTTATAAGCAGGAATTCATTTCTTAGATTAAATTTATCCACTGTTTTTTTCCAGGGGCATAAAGAAACAGAAGCTTCAAAGGTAGCTCTCTTCTGAGATGACTGAAGGCAAACTGTACCTCCTTTAGTGACAAATCTACCCTTCTGTTCTCTGACTAAAGAAACAAGCTTGATTAAGAGGCTGTGGAAGAGGAGCATTCCTTGTGTGCTCTGGTGTGTCCAACTCAGGAAAGCTCTTAAGTAGTTGCTACAAAGCCGAGGTACAGGGTAGAATTGAGGAGTCTGCCACCCCAACAATACGTGTTGTGTCCCCCTTTCCTGTGCAGGGGAACACAAGCTGGACCAGCAAAATACAGTCATTACAGGGCTGCACATTGTCCTTCTGTGGTAATTGTGAAGGAACCTCTTTCTCACTGTCTCAGTTATCATCTTATTCAGTGAGTACTTCCTACGTGGCTGAGGACTATTCCATGGAGAGAATAAAATTTCTGAGAAAGACTGGGTGAAATTTGTAGTATTAATGACAACTAACTGAATACAGTTTGTCTAAGGTAAAGCAACATTCTCCTCCCAGATAAAGCTCAAAAGCAAAAAAAAGCAATCAACTCAGCCTATAGGCTGAAGAAGTAGATTTCTTCCTCATAGTCCATCCATGAACAAGGCTGAAGAAGTAGATTTCTTCCTCATAGTCCATCCACGAACAGCTGAGTTACAAACTCTTCCAAATTATTATTTTGGGGTTTAAGTTTAGATTCCTCAGGAAAACTCTAGTTGTATGCCACTACATAAGCTGGTGTGTTCTGACACCAATTAGATTGCCCATATTTCTAAAAGCTAGTTTAGGGCAAGATTATCTTGAGGTAGCAACCACCTTATGTGTTTGTTCACAGTGATTCTATGTTTAGCTTAAGTAGTTAATTTTTTTTTTTTAATGTATAAAATGCAGCAATTAGCTCTGCTTGTTCTGCATGGAGGTTACTGTTAAACTGCTGATTTTTACTTCTTTTTACAAAACTTAAGTTCTCATATGTAGAGAAATTTAGCTTAAAATGTTCACAGGGCTTCACACTCCATCTGAGATGGAAGAACACAGAAGATGTCTCAACAAATTTTATTTGAGCATTTGTGAGTCTCTATTATGATGCAGACCTTAATTATATAGTGGTAGGATATTTTTCATGAGACTGCTTCTTACAGAGTATAGGCTGGATGCACACAGGAGTAGAGTTAAAATCTCAGAGGATACCATAAATCTCACCGTGCCAAACTTGCTCTTTCTGGAGTTTGCCGCCTAAGCATCACTCCTCTGACCTATTTTCAAGCACTTTAAAATAATAACTTTCTTTCCTCCCTATCTTTCCCTGCATTTCATCAACATAAAGGGGCTCTTTGTTTAGTGATGTTTACATGAAACGGTTCTGCATCTTTGGAGTGCTACAGTGATAGTAACCCCTGAATGAGGAGCAAATACTATCTGTCAACATGCTATGTTGTGCAACACAGTAGGCTGCATGAGAGGTCTGCATTACATCATCCTTGGACTTTCCAGGCTTGTAATGTCCTTTCAGTGAACCTGAACGGAGTGTTGAGCTTATAACGAAAACTGAAACCCAGGAGTTACTTGTGGTTTAAAATTTTTGCACAGCTTCAATATACACATACTGGGAGTCATTGCAATAGGCTAAAGATGTGTTTCAGCCACTTGTGAGGTGGTTAAGTTAATAGGTAAAAAATTTGCTTCCTAACATACAAATTATTCATTTCTCCATTTTAGAGGTTTTGTGTTGTTTTGGTTTTGGTTGTTGTGGTTTGTTTTTTTTTTTTTTAACGAACACACTACACTTGTGCCGGGCATCTGTAATACTTTTTGCTGTTCTCCAGCTGTAGAAAACAGGCATGTATTGCTAAGGCTATTATTAGAGATACTATTTTATAGATGTGTGAGTATATGACCCTCTGTCTTTGTCTGTATACCTGTGTATAAAATATTAACTGGGCTAGAAGAAAGAGGGGAAAATTACAAATAAATCCTACAGTCCAGTGGTCAGGGTACTCCCTTGGAATGTGGGAGAATCCAGTCACAGTCCCTGCAGCGATGAATATTAATTATATACTGGAAGTGGAGCACTTCCAACGGGAGAGATTAAGAGGTACCTATTCACTAGCCCATAGATTAAGTCACATTTGTGGGAGATTTGTGTTCAGAGACAAGTGGGATTCATTTGAAAGGTGAGTACTTTTAGGCAGTAAAAATCTCATCTTCATGGTGTGAGGCAGAAGTTCTCCTGACTTCTAGCTAAGTTTTGGCCTTGTAATTGAGATGAGCATCCCTTGCTTTTTAAATCCACGAGGTCTTGAATTTGAGACTAGCATTGCAGCTCAGGTCTAGCAAGACTCTAACAACACTTTCTGTGAAATTCTGGGGTCTGGGCCATTTCTCTGGTGGAAGTAGACATGTAAGATTGCAGAAATCTACAGCATAAAGGAAGGTGGTGGTGAGGTAGCATGGAGGAAGGAGACAGGAGAATGGGAATCTGAAGGTTATATTTGAGTCTCCTAAAGAAGTAGATGTTTTTTCTATATTCCCCCATGGCAACATAGAGTTATTTTTTTCCCCTTTCATTTCCAGTGTACACTTCTGGCCCTGTCTTCTCCTCTGTTTTCCTTGCCACATCATCCCATGCCTTTAAGGACCAAATGGAAGTCTATCCCTTTGTGATAATGCTGCCTTGAAAGTCATCTTGGTATAAGGCTTGGTATTAGGTTTCAGTAGGCCTAAGAGCCTTTCCCTTTGCTTGCTCTAGGGAAGTTAAATGTCCATTGTGAGGATCCCAACATCTTGAGTCAAATGACAAGTTCAGGGAAAGAGTGGGCCAGGAAGCAATTATTCTTTCTTCCACACAGCAGCTGCCATGTGTCAAGGTCCTTTCTTTTCACACTCAAGTCCAAAAACTTTCCTCTTCTAAGCTGTTAGTGTTTCTGGGCTTTGTACTTTGTGAGCAATTATTGAGATCTCTCTCCAAGCCTTTCCTACCTGACTTCCAAATACAGCTATAGAGAAACTATAATTACATTTAATGAAACACCTTGATAAATATGTACAGATTGCTGTCTTTAAAAACAAAAAGTTCATTCATTTTTTGTCTTACATTTGGCATGCAGAGGATAACTTCATAAATCCAGATTGAAGAGCTGAACAGGAAACAAAATGGAAGTCTATTTCTACCAAACTAACTAACTAGATATCTTTCCTGTTTGGATGTATTTTTAAATTCACTTTAGTGTTTAAAATATTGCACTGATTAATCAAAATTAGGTTATCCAAATTATATTTTTTGTTTCCCTTTAGTCAAGGAAAGTACTTCTTAAATCACAAAAGAAAACAGTTGCCAGACTGTTTAAAGGCAAGTAGATTTTTAAATCTTGAGAGAAAACCTGGTGTTCTCAGCTTTTCATCCTACTTTCCAAAATTTAGTTATATTCCGATAACTCAGATAATCCTTAGGAAGAAAAACAAATGCTATGTTTCTTACAAGACCCAAACTTCCAATAAATCATTTGAGATCGAGGTAGTGAAAACAATGCCAAACTGGGTTAATTTGGGTGTTGGCCCCCACAGCTAATTTGACAAACGGCACTGAAATTTAACTGGTATTTCTTTCTATCCATGCCATTTTCTTTGGTGGCTGTAAGGGTTATTAGTATGACTTGTTTCCTTCATGTTACTGCTTTTCAGAAAGTTAACTAGTAGAAATGGTGCCAAGAAAGAAAAAAATATACCCAATTGGTTCATGGTTTAAAGTAATAAAATGATACAACATTAAAATGGCAACAATCCTGGCCTGACAAAATTGGCTGTTACAAAACTATACTAGTTGGTTGCAAACTGTATGTAAAATGTAAAACAATAAAAAGAAAGGCATATTTGCCCATTGTTTTACTGAATGTCATAAACAAAAACAACTAGAATTCTGGGAAGTAATGCTCTGCTTGTTTTTTTAAGTGAAATTAGGAATCAGCTTAACTTAAATGCCATACCATGAGAAAATAATTTCTAATTATTTTAAGTAATATTTAGATCAGTTCATATTAATCTTATTATCTTTCATGTTTATGTCAGTATTAGATTACTTTCATGTTTGTTTAAGCTCTTTTGCTTTTTAGAATGTTGGTTTCAAAGGCAAATTGAGCATAGTTAAAATAATCAATGTTCTTTGTGGTTTCAGCATGTGCAAAGAACAACAGCAGTTGAAAGGAATCTATTGCTTTCTTATACAAACTATTAAGCTTTTACTGAAGAAAAGCAGAATTATCTAGCTAATTATATCATTAATTATTGCTACCTGCATATAGTCAGTAACTTACAGTCACTATAGTGAAAGAGATATGCTGTGAGAAAGAATAGCAGCTGGGCAGCCTCAATCCCTGTACAAAATTGCTCAGAAAATATTCTTTGTTTGCTCATGTGAATGACTGGGAGTAAACAACAGTCTAGTGCTGAAATGGCTGGATTTCACCTGGGAGACTCTGCATTCACGTTTTTTGCTCTGCCACAGACTTTCTGTTCAACCTTCAGCTGATTATTTCACTGTTTCTGAGCTCTGGCCTGCAGCTAAAAGGAGCTGAGGTGCTTCCTTTCTCCCCTCCTTTGCCTACAGCTAGATTGGAAGAAACTTGTGGAGGGGATTATACCTGCATTTTGTGATGTGCTGGTGTAGCCCATAGCCTGGTAGGGTGCCTGTCTTGGCTGCAGCCACTCTCCCAGGTTGTACAGTGAGTAATGATACTAATCCAACAGGCCTTCTGTACATGAAAGCACTCATTAGCTTCACTAAGATTTCCACTGGAGCCATAATTGCAGCGGTGAAGCGCTGACAATTTCTCAGCATGGGTCACCTTCTGAAATATTTAATGGGAGTGAAAAATACCTGAGCTAATTGCTAGTGTCTTAGTCTTTGTTGTTTATTCTTCACTTCTACCTCCTGTGCTTTGTGCCTGACTGTCATGAAAGGAAAATTAACATTTTGTGAGGACTCTGGGGTTCCATTGTAACAGAAACAGCAATGGGTGTAAAAGGTTGGCAACACACAACAGGGCTTTCTCTGCTCCTACTCTTCTCTTGAGGAGAGAGGTGCCTGGGATATGCTGTTGTTCCTGCTGGTTTATGCATCTAGGATTTTTACTGAAAGAAACCAAATCCTCAAAGAAGGATGAAATTCATGTCCAAGGCACAGCTGAGCTTTTCTCAGATCCAGGAATACGAAAGAGCTATTGGAACTAGTCTAAATTTTTTTAAAAGTCAGGCTACAGGTTTTTGCTGCTTTTCTATCTCAAATGTGAGCAATGTATATATACCATACTGCCATAATACCACATCAGTGTGCACAGGGAGCATCTATGAGATAAGGAATTGATAAAATATATTAACTGATCTGCTCAATTTTGAGATTAATTTGTTATTTTTCTTTTGCAGGAAGAAAACACTTAAAATCAGTCCTTCCAAAACAGTAGTAGATTGTGTTTTCTTTTCTTAGTAGCTGCCTTTGGATAAATCAGTCAGAAATTTTTTCTACTCTAATGAAAGCTAGGAGCCTTCTTCGAAAGATCCACAAGTCAGATTCAAAAAGGATGTTTCTGTTCTTAATAGTTGAATACAAACATAATATTGGTATATGGCAAATTTTATTGCTTATGTTCAGTGGTAATACTGATGTAGCATTGTGTTAGAAGTTTTAAATTACAGGCAATAGCTCAGACATCAAGACCATTTGGTAGCTGGAAATATTCATCTCAATGATTTCAGTATGTTTCAAAGAGGAATATAACTTCTGGATTTGTATCTCATTTGCATCTTTTTGATGAGCCCTGCTGTAAATTGATTTCTAGAATTTAATATTTTCAGTAGTGCACTGCATATTGAAAGCTACTCATACTGAGTTAACAAATATTTACATTCTTCTGTTTCTGATTCTTTAGCTATTGGCTAGGTGAGTGTGACACTTCCCATCACTATGTAAGAACAGTACAAACCTTCCACTTTCTTTTTACAAGGGTGATCAATGTGGGTAGGAAAAATGCTTGGTAACTGTCGCTGACATTACCCAGAATGTCCAGGTTTACATGAAAATCACTCTCTTTCAATATCCATGTGTATTCAGACCTAAGGTTTCAGGTCACACACCACTGAAAAGAAAGAGAAAAGTTCCTACATATATAGAAGGTTCCACCTTATTTTTAGAAGAGCCATGCAGAAAAAGTACAGGAATTAGAATCTGAGCATTCCAGTTGAAATTCTACAAGGATTTTTTTCTCACAAAACTGGAAATGAGTAACTCTATTCTGGTCTCCAAAACTCTTTACTGGATAATAATGGGATAAAGAAGACCGAACAATTCTGACCTAGGCATATATATAAAAAAAAAAGAAAACTTAGGGGAAATAAACTATACGTAGGAATCAATAGCTACACTTAACTATGAAAATGCAACTGGAAAATCATAAAGGAGAGATTTTTGGAAATTGTAACTTCATCCTTTTGCTGTAATACATTGTAGGAAAATTATAGATACCATGAACTATGCATGCAAGATTATGAGGTGAGACAGAGGAGGTAAAAGTGAAACAACCTGAAGAGCAGATTTTTCAATAACCAGTCAGTCTAGAAAACAGTAGTTATTATTATAGAAGTCAAAATAGGTAAGTAAAAACTTTGTATCATAAAATGTTTGTATTACGCCAACAAAGCACTCTGAAAATCAGAAAATACTGATTATTTTATAATATCCAGCATACAATTTTAACTTAATTATGAAAAAAAAATGCAATCGTGCTTAACCTGATATAGATGTTCTAAAATAAAAACCAAGAGGGGGAAATATATACGTACAGGAATCAAAACAGAAACTGTACTTATTCTGATAACAAATATTATTTAACTGCAGACCTAAGGCATACAAAAAGGCAATTATGAGGCAGGAAACAAAATAAATATTCTGTGATCTGATAGTTCTATATGATAAAAAGAGATGTAAAAGAGGTGCAATTTTAGCAGTGGCAGACTGCAACAGTGCATTTGATTGAGTAAACTTCAGTGGGACCAAGAATTTATTTCATGTCCTAACGAAACAGCAACCAGCAGTAAGATTCCTCAAGGAAAATTGTGTGTAGAAGAATAAAAATTTTAGGTCATGTTGGTTCTCCTGATTGTGCTGCAAATTTGAAGTATTTATTGTCCCTTTCAGAGTTTGTATTCCTGGAGTTGGACTTTTTCCTGAGAATCAATTAAAAAAAAAAAAATAGGTTTACATGTTGAAAATATTTTTCATTCTTTAAAATTCTTTTTTTTTTTATTTATTTCAGTCTCATGAATTCTGAATGGTAGCATTTGACAATGCGAAAAGTCTAAGTATTCTATAAAAGGTTGTTTGAAAAACAGAAGAATAAGAATCTAGGTAACGATTAGCATGTAATTTAATAATGAGCCTTAATTCCAGAAAAGACTAACTAAATGTTATATAATAAAGACATAAGGGAACACTTGGTTTCTTTGAAGCACAAATTTTAAGCAAGGGCAAAGAAATAATTTTCTACTTTTAAAATTAACTTTTGGGATTCATGTTTGCAATACATTTCATCCTAAATAAACACCATACTTAGGTATAAGAGTATGAACAGGCATAAAATCATAATTTTATAAAGAATACTTTCTGGTATCACACTAACTAAGCTAAAACTAGGAGTATTAGTCATACTTATATTTAGGTAATAAAATGTCCCATTAATCTCAGAGTGAATTATTCCATTATGATTGAATTGGATAATTAGGTATTTTTTTATGCATTAAGTGCTAAGCATTTTTCCCAACTAACTTCAATTGCTGAAAAATGTTATTCCTGTCTTCTATCAATTGTTAAAGAAGAAAACACATTAGCAGTGTTTCAGATCATAGCAGGTGTTAACTTGACCTGTGAAGTTGGTCATTCCTCTCCACTGCACTGGATCTAGTGGCTAGCTTAGAAGGTTTGTCTAGAGGACCTCTTGATGTCCCTTCTAATCTAAATTAACCTATGAATTATTCTATGTTCTTTAGTCACCTCAAATAAGAACCCAAAGGCTTTGTCCACATAAAGGGTTTAGTTCAGCTCCTGAAATTTATCTCACAGAGTTCTCCCCATTCCTGTGCTTTAGGTCACACCAGGACAGACGACCTGGGTGATACCAAACTCTAAGATGCACCCATGGGAGTGCACTTATAAAGTATTACATTTGCAACAGGGCATTGAGTCCACTGGGATCAAACCAGTCCTAGTGCAAATTAAAACACATTGGAAATAGGTACAATGAGGATATTGGTCCTCAGCACCAACTACTGTTCTCTGCAGATCCACCCCTCTTCCTCTGTTACTTGTTAATGCGGACATAGACAGGGCTGGCAGTAATGAATCCAAGCCCCCAGGCTCAGAGTCTGAATGAATCCACAAAATGCAGACCAGGCATTATCATCATCTGAAAGTGAAGCGGATTTACTTCACTAATGTTTTAGAAGAACTTCCAGTCTATTTACCAGAATGGGTCAAGCACCAAAATACTCAGTCGTTTTGCAGAGTTCATACAGGACCACGGAAATAATTTGGAAAAAATTTGCTACAGAGTTGTACAGTTTTCAAGAGATTAATGTTCCTTTCTTATTTCTTTTTCTTGGAAATGTTACACAGACTCTGTAAAACTATATAAATAGTAAAATTATAAAGTATAAATTTGCTTAATCTTCTATTTATGCACAGCATGGCTACAATCATTATGAAAAGTTCAAATATTGACAGCATTTGAAATAAAAATGCCTCATATTACCAGCAAGACTAATTGTTGGTTTTGATGAATCTCCCATTTTTAAAATGGCCTAATCCACAGAAATAGATTACTAGAAATCATGCATAATGCTAGTAAACATTTGAGATCGCATGCATTCAAGCCTTGTCCAAAAATCTCCATGCTTAGTGTTGCTTTTCAAAAAGAAGCAGCAGTGCTGAACATCTTACTATTTCACCTCTAAAGTTACTGGACTGTGTCACAGTAAGAGCAATCAATATTGGTTAATAGGCCAGATCTGTGTTATTAGTATTCTTTACAACCTTGACATACTTCATTTTATGTACAGATTGCCTATGAAAACTTGGGCTTATATCTTGTCTAGACAATGCCTTACATGGCCATTCAAATTAATAGTGTGCCAGAATTATCCTATGCTTAATGCAGCTGTGCTCTGTATTGACTCTGAAAATTAAATTTACTTCATGGTGCCTATTGACAGCTGGGTCTCAAGCATATTTAATGGATTTGAATGGAGTTTGGGCTATGGCTTATGCCTCCAAGCAAAATGTTAATAGCTAATAATTTTCATTAAAAGTGAGAGTGTTTATCTATAAACGTTGCATTTCTCAGTATATGAAGTCAGCATAAAAAGAAGTTTAAGATCACCTTTCGGTTCACTCAAAGCACCCAGAAGGAATCAAGAGAAAAGCAAAATAACCTGTTTGCCGTCTTTAAATGCAATTCGTTGACTTATTAACAATGTATTTGCAAATATGTGTTGAGGGAATCCCATTTTAGTTGAGAAAAATAGCTTTAGTTCCAAGAAGGCAGAGACAATACCTCAAGTTGCATCTGAACATAATGAAAAACCTCATACATAATATATTTATTGACAGCCCTGGAAATTGAACTTCTTTATTTATTGACAGCCTGCGCACAGCATAGGCAGTGCAGGCTTCTTTCACTGCTAAACAAACATACTTTTTACCTGGACAGAAGAAACTACTTTTTCTGAAGGAAATAAAACATATTCACCATATCCAGTTGTTCTTTGAACTATCTATGAAATGTCAAGAAAAGTTGTAAGCCAGTTCCAATTCTGCTGGTCATTTTTCTACCCTGGAATATGTTCCCAAGGGAAACAAACAAACAAACAAAAAAGTTACTCACTACTAATATGAGACTGACTTTGCTACTAAATCTACAGTTGGGCAGTTACACATCTAATTACGGGGAAACCTCTTAGGTAAATAAACAACCATCTTCCTGTTTATAACTAATAACAAAAATTATTATTTTTGTTCTAGCAGCCACCAGGTAAGCAGGTAAAATTGTAATTTTTTGCCTTCCCTCCACCCTCCTGTAAGAATTTCTTGCCATATATGCTTGGTAGTGTTACAGTGCAAATGGCAGTATTTGCTGGAGATTAAGGACACTTCCTGATCTTGACTTAAGTCTGAAATTACCACTTTAAAAACAAACAAACAAACAAAAAGTTTGAACATACCTGCCATTTTTAAGCACAAGTAGAGTTTAAAGCATATTTTGTGATTTTCAAGTGATAAGAAACTTTCTTGGACAATAGGAAAAAGAAAAAAAAAAATATTAAAAGTGGAAAACCGATAAATGGGAGGATAGACCTCCATAACATCAGGCTGCAGGTCTGCAGTACATTTTGCACAAGACTGTTTGCTACACTTAGAAAACAAGGAGCTTAAGAAGGTCTCAGCACTGGGCTTTAGCAGAAATCAAGGCAGGACTGAATTCCAGATAAAAGTGCTCTAGCAAGGTTTGTGAACTCCATTAGCAGATACCCTGCCAGTGTAATTCACATGCAATAAAACTGTTTCTATTTAGGTTCCTCCAAAATGTTTTGTGTGTAGTGCAAGCCACCAAAAAACAATATATTTCTTTTGTTCCTCACTTTTTCCTCCAGAATCTAACACATTCAATATAAAAGACTATGGTAATATTAAGAGAAAAGAAGAAAACATATATATTACTGATGTTATACAGATATAACAGAGAAATATTATACACATTCATATGTGCACTGCACATATATATACATACATAGAGGTCCACATGCACACAAACTTACAGAATAAACCGTAACCCAGAGAAATAAAACAGAAAAATATATTACAAATAGAAAACAAACATGACACCTGGCTCAGCTTCCCAGGAACTGTCAGAAACAACTGCAGTCTCTGAATCACATTGCAGGCAGAAATAATAATAAAAAAAAACAAAAACAAAACAAACAAACAAACACAAACACAAACAAAAAAAAGGCAAACAAAAAAAAACACCAAAAAACCAAAACCACCACACAACAAAAAACCAAACCAAACAGAAAAAAAAAAGGTTTGATGTGGAAGAATTTTTTGAAGATTAATCAAAGTTAAGGGTATATTATAGATAAAGATTAAGGATGGGCAGTGGCATGCAGGCCAATACACTGCTGAATTACAATTGAAAATAAAGCAAGAAAGCATTATATTATCAGCTGGCACATCTTCCATAGAAGGGAAACCTTCGGTAATATCCCATGGTCTCGGATGAGACCAGTGCTGTGAAGCAAATGTACAAAGACCTCACAAATAACCTTAATTTTAACTTTTTGTTCTTTAGGACGGTTTGCCTTAGACTTCAAGAATCTTAGGGTTATTTATTTGAAAATGGCTTTTTAAAGACTAATTCCCAGAAGATTCTTTCTCTTAGACTTCACATTGAATTTACTCCTGATGAGAAGAAGGGTCTGCCTCCTTACAGAAGGAAATTAATTTGTACATTGTGAATACCCCAAGATTTGAGAGATCTGATTGAATTTAAAATCTTTTAAAGCCAGAATCCTATGACTGCAGCCCCCCTTTCTGATGACACAAGCTGACTACAATTGTTTTTCCTTCTACAGCATTTTTCCTGCAAGAAATTGCAAGAATAGTGCCTTTCTCTGACAACAGTGCTTGGATATGTCTTTTATCCGCTTGTTTTGATTTTGACTTGTTTTGATTGCTGACAGTCCCGCTATGCATCTTGCCTTTTCGACAATCTGCACAGATCCCAGCTTCATTCAGAAGTCCAAAGGGCACAATCTTATACCTCTCTTGTACTGAGGAACATGATTTTTAACCTGAAATGTATGTTTTTTCCTCACATTAAAGAAATCAAGAAACTATTGAGGTTGCTCTGGTTGGAAAAGAAGCAACTTTTAGCTCATGAAGATAAAAGTAAATGTCTTTCAAAACTCAAAGTGTAACACTGGTTGGACAATGAACGTGTCCCAAAAGAGTACTTTAATAGCAGATTCATACATCCTCCTCCCCCAAATATCAGCAGTTTTTTTCCTCCTTTCTTTTCTTGTTCTTTCCCTTCTCTCTAATTTCTTTTCTTTTCTTTTGACGGAAAAAAAAAAAGGGGGGGACAAAAAAAAAAAAGCCCTGTACTCTTTCTGGCCTTACCTGTGAGGGAATAGTAAAGCAGAAGTAGACTTCTAGATTACACATATTTGAAATTACAGGATTTGGGAGTCAAATTTTTGGCTCATGGAGGTAAGCTCCATTTCTAAATTTTACAAAGTAGCCATACTGTGACACTCTGTGACTCGAAATTTCTATAGCATATATACTTTTAAAGTAAGACAACTAAGACATTCCTTTTATGATGTTTTGCCCTTCCATAGCTACAGAAAACAATAGCTATAAACTTTTAATTAACTTCTATAATACAGGTCCTGATAACATCCACTCATGGGCCATTTTTAATTTTGAAATAAAAGAAACTAAATAAAATAATTTCCTAATAGCTGTAAAAGACTCTTGCTAGAATACATAATGAAATGAGCTACTGGCAGCACTGAAAATTTTATTAATTGTGAATTTTTCTTCCCAATACAAGTCAGTCACTAAGCTGTAAAAAAAAGTAAATACATAAATCATATGCATATTTGACATGACACAGATTTCAATAGTTTGGGCAGGACAACTGATGCTGTATGAAGCAGCACTTCTGAAAAACAGTGACTAGGGCATGTGCTTGTAATTTGGATTTTCTAGTGAAGTGTGCCTTTATATCCCTTTGAATCCTCCTAAAAATTAAGTATATTGTTCATAATTTTACCTGCATTACTTTCAATCTCCAGATGGATTTTATTTGCATAAGAGTTCCCAGGAGGGCTTTGCAATAAAGAAGCCTTGCTGAACACATTACAGAACTAATCATTTCTTTAAACAGACATTTGTAAATAAAATAAAATGTCTATGCAATATGTCAGATGTGAAAGGTTAGCCACTGTGCACAATAACAAAATAATTTAATCTTAAATAAATTTCTTTGCCTTAATTAATTATGAGGTGAACTGAGCCTCAACTCCTAACATAGTTAAGGGAGAATACTCATGCTTGTGCAAAAAGCAGATTGTAAAAAAATATGAGACTGAAAAGCACTTTCCCTTCACTAACTAGTGCGAGCCTAAAGTTTCTGCGAGCAGGGGATGCTCTTAGAGCCAACTCTCCAGGCTGCTTTGTATCACTACATGACAGGAAAATGGCTATAAAAACTACAGAATGGACAATTACGTGATTTATTTGACCTTTAGATATGGTTCCCCATCATGAAGGAGAGCCTTCGAAGGTAGTAAGGTGACATAATCAACAGGATTAAATCTCTAACTGCTGGTAAGCATCTAGAGTGAAATTCAACAACACATTTGAGACCCCTTGTTTTTCAACAGTATCTGTAGCAGCCGGCACATGTATGAGATTTAAACTTTAACTTTTAAATTGATACATATAGGAACAAAATAATTGGGAAAAAATCTCCATGAGGTATCTATTTTGGTTATTTTCCACCCAAAAACTTTCTTTAGGAATCACTATCGTGGCTGCCGCTTGGAACTACAGTTACATCCTGTAAACAGGTTCACATGTGACTGTTGATACCTCAAGGGACTTCCAGTAAATCCTATAAAGTCTCAGAGAGGCAGAATTACTCATGTGCATAATTATCTGAGGGACAGATAATTATCTAACAGTAGTTTCTTTTAAAGCATTAATTTATAATAGCAACAGTGTATCCCTTTTAGTGGAATATTATTGCAATTGGCCTAGTATGTGTTTTTTATCTTTTATCTCCTCAGGCCTGAGGGACAGAGGGAGGGAGGAAGGAGAGGGCAGAAAAACAGTAAACCGGTGACTGCTCTTATCTTTGACATGCTGTGAATAGACAGGATATTAGACTAATACCCACAAAATCACAGATAAATTATTATCTTGTCTTGATTACTACTGCCCTTTAACAGGCTCCTCTTTTTAGCCAGAGACATTAGTTCTAATTTATATGACACAAATTTTAAGGTCTTCTGCCAAGAGGAGAGCAAAAGCTTCATGAAAATGTTCTTAGCATAAATTTGAGACATCACTTGTAAAATGAGTCAATAAAAAGAAAAAAAGGTCTTCCTACTGAAACCAGAGGATCTTCCAATTTAAAGCAGTTCTGGTTTATATATTTTACCATGTATTTATAATAAAGACTTAACTCACCTTTGATGTGAACTTCCTAGCAAAAGCTGAGGCTTAGAAACTGTCTATATTATAAGCACTTAATCATAAAGTACAGGAGAGCACACTTCATACCTTCATATGATTTATTTCCTTACAGAAAAACCTTTAGGAACAAGAAGCCTTTCATTTTTTTTTTCTCTTGTGTTTCTGTGCTAATTAATTTTCAAGAAGAGTCAACACTTTATTTCAGCTGCCAGGGAAATTATTTGCCTTGCCATAGGAAAATGCATCACTGTATTATGAACCTGATTTACTATGGGTGATGTTCCTAACAGCCTGGGATGTCAGTGAATAATGTTAATGTTACTTTGTTACATCTGTTTTAAAAAGCATTTTTGTAATATTTTTTGGATCCATATTTGCTGAGTGGTATATGCTATTGCTTTCACAGTTGCACAGGTTTAACTTGAGCAGTTTATTTGGCTTTAGTTTTGTTTACTTGGTTTTACCTTTTTGTTGCTTCTAATGTCGAATACATAAAAAGCAAATGCATAAAAATGTACATTTTTATTACCAAGGGTCCATGGGTTAGGAGGAAGGTGTGTGCCCTCGATTCTCCGGTCCAGAAGTGGATTTGTAATTACAGCAGTTATTGTTTTCTTCTTCATTTTGGTTGGTTTCCATTTTATGTCATTCCTATATGGCTTTGTGTGTAATGAGGCTATCATTTAGTAACAGGAAGCCACATTTTCTCTTTTTCTGCCATAGCTTTTTTGGGCCCTGGTACGTCCTTCTCATGTTCAACCCACATTAAATTTCATCTTATACTTGTGGAATAATTTGTGTTGGGAGAAACCCCAGTCAGTCCACTCTCCTCTCCCAAACAGGGCTAACTTCAAGGTCAGTCTAGGGGCCTGTCCAGATGAATTTAACCATCTCCAGTGTCTAGTTTTAGAAAAAAAAAAAGGTAGGACTTCTTCCAGAGACACAGCTTAAGGACATATAGTGTCTACTTCAAGACGACTAATTCAATACAGCATGACTTTTGCATACCTACAGTCCTGAGTAGGACCAAATCAATAATGACAAGTACTTTAATTAATATTATCTGAAAATTTTGCAAGTACTTGAAACTGCAGGTCTAGAAGGGAAAGAGTGAACATTATTAGTTCAATAAGAACTTTTGAGTAGACTAGTTTGTCATTTTTTAGGCATTCATTCAGAAGAAGTACTCATGAATATTCTCATCAAAGCAGTCTTTTCTCCGGAAATGATAAAACATATTTCTACTCTAGCCTTAATTCTGAAAAGACTCAGATGTCTGATTAAATTTGGGGATTGGGACTAGCTCCAATGAAATAATCCACCTAATAAAAAGCCCTATGAAGTTAAATCAAGGAAATAGTTTTGAAACCTTCAAATATAATTTCTATTTTTATTCATGGAAGTTAAGAATGATCTGATTGGAAAATAAAAGTATAGATATTAATTCTTATTTTCTAAATTTTTGTTATATCTACTGTGACATTTTCATCAGGCTTCGGATACAAAGACTAAATTTATGTGCCCATAAAGCTGGTGAATTGAAATTTCGAATCATCTAATTGGAAACTATCAGTGCTTAAGGAGTAAAAACTAACTGAAGGATTATTAAAAAAAAAAAAAAAATCTGTTTAAGATTTAGCTCAAATATGTATGGGTAAGAAAGGCAATTTAGTACAATGCTAACAATAACATATTAACATTGAGATGTCATAGTTAATGACTGGAGTTTTCGAAGACAATTGTTCAACGGCTTTCTGCAATAGGAAGCAAGACGGTTTGGAATAACATTATTTATTTGGATTAAATACCACATAAGTGAAATTTGCCTGAAGTAAAATTACACTAAATTGAAGGTAGAAGCTGAGCTGTTTGACTTTAATAAATCTAAAGGTTGAAGAGTCAAATCCTAACTGAAGAACACAGAGGAAACATTCATCCGGTTCTTTGTAAGAGATTCTTTTTAGAAATTTGCCAGAATAGTCATAATAAGAAGTGTAATTAAGCAATCAGCCTTTTCAGAGATACATCTGTAATTGCCAACAATGAAGTGTCTTATTGTGGATTATACTTCATGTAATTTAAGAAAAACAACTGTAATTGTAAGTAAAGCTTATGGCATCATACCTCATGTTTGCACAGGTGTGATGTTTTATCAAACTGAAAGTTTTCTTTAACACAAGAACAGTATAAAAATACCTTACAACATTGCCAGAAGTAATTGAATGATTAACAAACAAGTGTATTCACCTGTTCAGAAACAGCTCTCCATGCTCTGCTTGCAGTGTCTGTGCTTCACTTAAATCAAAGCGCTTTGAATATGGAGGTAATTTTAAGGCTTTTTATACTTGTCTGGCTCGTCAGTTTTGTATTATGGACAAATTACTGCCACTGGGTCCCAAGTACATGCATGGTCCATGAAGCAGACAGCCCACATTGTCTCCTTATGTATTGGTGTTTCTGGATGAGGAGAACTGTTCCTGTTGAAGGAGCTGATGCTGACTGCACTCAGGGACCCAGCTAGCGGCTGAGACCAGCAGCCACTGGCACTGTCTGATACACAGAGGGGCTACTGCCAGTTTCTATTGTCTGGGAACTGCCAGGCAGAAGAAGGGAGCAGCAGCTCAGGAGAGGTTTCCAGACAGATACAGCTCTCCTCTGTGCTTATTGGGGCGGGTTGAAACTAGTAAAATGCTGGTTTAGGGGGAGAAGGGCTTGGCCATCAGGCAACCACTCAGTCACATCCCATTTCTCCTAGCACACAGAACCCACTTAGTCCTTAGTATTCTCTCCTTCCACACTCAACTTCATGGTTCATGGTATGCCTGGTAGAAGGAATACCTCACTGACATCCTTCCATCCTGCATGTAATTGTGTATACCACCTGCTCTCCATTTATCATCACAGAAGTTCCCTGGACAGTTACAACTTCAGGGGGAAAACATTTGTATATTTTTTGATGCCTCTGGGTCATGGTATAGAACAGTTTTGAGTTTCTGGTATCACCTACAGTGGAAGATCCTAGAGACATAACAGGGCATCTAAAATATGGTCTTTACCTATCTATATTAGAGCAAGGGAGCAAAAAACTGTATTTTTTGAATCTCATTCAGTGGCCAGTGCTGAAGCAACGTGGCTTGTTGTTTTAGTCTTTAAGGTACAGTAATAGTGACGATTACAGTAACTGTTCTTACATTGGAAAATTTTAATTTTTGTGAGACCCTGGCCTTGAGTTTATTCAAAGTAAGTCAACTGTTCCACAAAGGTAAAATAAGATATCCTAAGACAATACATGCTCCTCATTTCCAGAAATAAAATGTGAAGTTCAATACTTAAAATATTTCCAGGAAAAAAATTTATAAAATACTAAATAAGCAGTCCAGCATTACCCATTCTTGCCTTCCAGTGATTAAACTGTTGGTTGTACCTCATCTATGGCACTAAATCCAAATATGTAAACCCCTGAAGTAAATGGTGGTATTTTTCTATTATCTTTATTTTATGTGCAAACTTTAGGCCAGATTCTCAGCTCCTGTACTTTAGCTCCTTTTCCCTCAATACAGATTTACTGTTGATACAATTTTATGACTGTGTCCTTATTTAAAAATGTGTTTTCAAAGGGGTTTTTCTTGCTTTATAATTTTTTTTACTTATGGGGAGAAATAGTTGAAGACTATTCTGATATTTTGTTACTTGCGTCTGACTGTCTTTTTTTCCATCTTTAAAAATATGTGTTTTTAAAATTTTGTGAATTTCCTATCTTAATTATGATATTATCATTAGACAAAGATTTAGCAAGGTAAATAACTGCTATGTACTAATACACACACGTGCATAAGTACACAGAGGCATAAGTATTTGCAGCCTTCCAGTCTATTACTTCTTTGCTTTCTGAGTACAACTACACCAAGCTTAGATTCATTCCAAGAAAAGGTGCAAGTACAATGAGAAAAAATGATAGATCTAGTAGGGTTGTGTATTTGGGGGACTCCTTTTGTTGGTGTTACAGCAGAACTGAACTGGTCAGGGAAAATTATGAAAGCCTAATTTATTTACCACTTTTCATTTTAAATTACTTTTCTACTGATATTTTGAGTCCAAATCACAGATTAAGAACAAAACTATGTACAAACACAAAACAAAACTGCTATTTCTGCCACAAAAGGTTTACAAGGCAAATGTAGGCGATTCCCCTTGCCCATGCTGAACTGACACCTAAACCTTCAGTATTAAAGACCAACTCTATTTTGATCTTTTGAGAATCATTTTTGTGAACAACATCTAGTACATGGTTAAAGCTGACAAAAAAATTATTAAATATGTGGCATCACATTCCTTTTAATATGTTGATTGTACACTAGCACCTAGTTGGACATTTAAATCTAATAATCTTTCACCCCCTCCTGAAAACTCCTGGAGGACCAGCCTGTTGACATGGATGATCTGAATCTATCATATTGTAAGGGTGGCGTCAACATCTAATGTTAGAGTGAGACAAGAACAGCATCTGAGATTTCATTACTTCAGTCTTTTTTTTCCATGTTCTCAACATACCTTTAAAGGAATTTAAGGAAACTTAGTGGGGCCCTGAATTTAACATGCAGACTGTATTCCTACACTTGGAGAGTCTCTCTTGGTGGGAAAAGGAGGCGAGAAACTGGAAACTACCTACAAAAATGTTAATAAAATTGTGGAAAGAAATAATTTGTTGTGCATATGTTGTTGTATGTTCTTTTAAAATATTTTAATAACAACTAATTGGCCAGTTAAATTAATATGAGTATATGGAGCCAAAAAATTTCAGGCATGTGAAAATAAACAGTTTAACTACATCATGCTGAAATGAAGAAAGAGCAACTTGCTGCACACCACAAACTATGCAAATGCCAACAGTAACAGAGAGTGTGGTTAAAAGGAACATGTATAAAGGATCATAAACAGTAATTAAAAAAATGTATAGTCTACACTGTTCTATTTCAGGATTAGATTAATTGAATGTGAAATGTTAGTTTAAGGGGAGAAAAAAGTGAAAGATTAAGATTCACAAATCTTGAAGATAAGTGAGTTAAGGAATACTGGTATAACTGTAAAATAAATTTGACCCAAGATCATGAAGATAATCATAAACTCCTTTATCTTCTGGACTTTTGGGCTTAGTGCTTTATTTTTTATTTTGCTGTCTGAAAAATAGGTTTTAAAGATTTACATATTTGCCACAGAACAATATCTTAAACATGTCTGAGTAAAATTATGAGTTAGAGGAATTCAGTCATGATAGGCCTTGTATTGAAAAACCTGCCATAACAAATTTTAATTCATAATTGTTATTGAATAGCAAAGACAGATTTAATTATCTCCATTATTGACCTGTTCTAAGTAAGTACTTTATGTTATAAATCCACACATTATTGCCAAAGAGCAGGCTGAATGCATAAATTCTCTGCCAGTTCTCTCAGCAGGTTCTTTATGCCACAGGAAAACTTTTAAAGGAATAAAATATGCCCAACTTTCTCCGGTTCACCTAGCTATAATGCAGACACAGATTTGTCAGGGATGTAGACCCACAATAAAATAAAATTATTTAGAGATTCACAAGATTTTAAAAAAATTCAAAAACCGAAATATTGTATAAGCCCAATTAAAATTTCAATGGAAAAAAGGGGGGTTGGTTGGTTGTGGCACCGGACATCAATTACAACTGAAATCCTTCAGCAGATCTGCCATTCACACCCATCTGTTCCACAGTCATCTAAAGGAGTGATGACACTGTGTGAAAACAGGTAAAATGTGGGATTCTTTTTTTTTTTTTTTGCTGGAGGAAAGAAAAGAGGGATATAATAGCAACGATGACCTTGGTACAGGACATTTCCTGGGGAATTGATGACCGCCGTGGACCATCAACTCTCCTAGCTAGTCATTAATCCCCAGGAAATGCCCTGTGTCTGCCTTGTTATTGCTTAATTCAATTATTTGTGGTTGTGGCATATATTCTGTGAATATTTTATTGCTCAATCTGCTCTCTGTCTTACCTCTGCTCCTCTTAAAGACCATCTCACTGGTGCAGACTGGCTCAGCTCAAGAGCACCTCACATTTACCAGAACAGACTACAGTTAGCAATTTCTGTGTGCCTGCTATTTCATTAAAATATCATAGCTCAAATAGAGTAATAAAAAGTGTACTTTTCTATTTATCTTAGGAATTTCATACATTGTTACGTAGGTAGAATCAGGTTTTATTGGGCATGCACATTGCATATATACAAGCATCATAACAAAACCAATTGATCCTGCTACTTGAAATGACATCATTATGCTGAGGTTTTTAGGCATGACAGAATGGTAGGATGCTAAAATATAGCTAAGAAATGGGATGGTGTGATTCTTTTTTGTTAGTTTCAGTTTTTTCCTCCTGCCTTATATCACTCTGATTCTCGTTTCTCATTCTGAAGGTGCAGCAAAACAAAGTGTTTCACCATCAGCCTTGTTGTTGTCTTCAATATTGCAACTAAATGTTTATTCCTGTCCTTATTTCTGGCAGCGGGACTGTTCTGTGGAAACTAGAAAAATAAGGGAGCTGGATTTTTAACATGCAGGAAAAACAACGTTAGTTTTAACCCTTGCAGTCCATTTCACCAAACATAGTGGGGCACTAAGGAAGGACTTGTCTGGATCCAGAAAGGAGTGGTGAGGAGTGAGAATGGCTTAACCAACCTGCGATGGAAAGAAACACTCCTCTAATTAAAATCTGAGTTACATTCTCTTCTACAGTAAAGGCCTTCACAGTGCTTTGACTGTTTGAAAGAGACATTAAACAAGTCTAAGTATAATCTATGTTTATGTTACTACTAACACGGAGCATTAGGACGTTTCTGAAGCAGTTGGAAAGCATAGGTATAAAAATGGAAATTATTAGACAACACGTGAACACTCAATCACAGCACATGACGTCCATGGGATTAGATGGTATGTATGTGAGAGTGTCAAAAGAGCTGGCCAACATCACTGCAAAACCCTGTGCCATCTTTAAATTTCATGGCAACCAGGCAAGGTTAATAAGAATTGGAATAACATTCCAGTAAGAAAGCTGACAAGAACCCTGTGAAGTTCAACAGGAGTGAATGCAAAGCCTTGCATCTGGTACAAAGTATCTGCCTGCACCACTACAGGTGGAGGGCCAACTCTCTGGTGAACAGAGTCTATGTTTCCAAAGCCATGTTTGAAATAACAAAAGGACAACATTTCAGGCACAGGTACCAAAATTGTGTGGATATAACTATGTAATATCACTGGGGCTAGTGTATCTCTTCCCCTTTGTTCACTAAGAGGCCATCCCCTGGGAGAAAAATCTTGACTTGTAAAATGTCCATGAAGTTCTGTGTTATCAACAGTTAAACATTCATATTAACACATTTTAATATCTTAAAGAAAACTATTCTTGTATAGCTAGTAACTAAACATACTGCCTGTATTGGACTGGCATGTTGGCATGCCACATACTATAAGATAATAAAAGTTTTATATTTGCACTTAGCCTCCAGACTCATGAGATTTAAACTAAGATTTTTTGGAGATGTGTTGGAAATTTGGTATCAATGGTATCATTGTCACACAAAAGAAAAAGTAGGATTTATTTGCTAGGAAGTAGCATTGCTTTGCTTCAAGACTGAATAATGTTAGAGCACCTACTTCCTTGAGATCCTTTGAAACAGTGCCTAGCATACATTTTTTTTCTTGTATTTTATTGTTTTCTTGCTACAGGCAACCCTAGTGATGGTCTCTACCTCTCCCATGCAACCTTTCATGTTCAGAAGAGCCAGGGAACTACCTGCAAGTCCCATCAGAAATTTTGTAAACTCTGTGCAGATTTATAGATGCAACCCTTATCTTTCTCATAACTTGATGAGTGATGGGTCCAAGGATGATTGTCTGACCCATTCCATTTGATGCAACTAAACAGAGAGACACCACAGGGATTTCAGTTTTTCATTAATATCACTAAAGAGGCCAGGAATCTGAAGTATAAGATTGGAATGGAGAAGATTTATACTCTGGTCACAACTCTGTAACTGATTTGTGGGTGATTTCTTTCAACTCACTGTGCATTACTCAGTTCCCTAGCTTGAAAAAATAGAGGGAAAAAAGCATTGCTCATCCACTTTTAAGCTATACACACTTTACTGGTGGATTTTTTCCAGTTTTTTAATGTTTTTATTGTTTATAGACAACAAGCAGGACACACGCATATATGAAGATGCTTTTGTCAGGACCAATTTTTGATTTAATTTCTCGAAGTGTTTAAAAATAAACATAAATGGCATGTGTAAATCAATATAAAGTTTTAGACACAGACAGACACATACACACACAAATGAAATAGTTCCTAAATTCTTAAATGCTGCACTCCTTTGATAGCATAACCATAGTTAATGTTATGTCAGGGTTTCCACTATAAACCCTCTTTTTTATAACTGTGCAATAAAATTTTACCCCAGGCATGAAGTACCAGGTCTCAGCACAGCGGCTGACATTTTTATATGTACACGTTTTCACACACATAAAAAAAAAAAAAAATCTGTTTAGCTACTTTAATACATGTGAGTATAACTAGCAGAAAAAAAGTTTAAGATACCTTTCAGTTGAAGATATATAATGCACATACACACACACACACATACACATACACATTGTATAACTCCAAACAGCTTGTCCTTGTTCCTGAGAGGGTGCTGAACAATACAGAATCTTTCAGTAGAAAACATGTATTCATTACTTATATCTAAAGAAAAAATTGTATATGACCAGATATTTGATTGTAAGTTCCGTTGTTCAAGTAAATATGAGCCCTCACACGTGGCTGTACCTCCCACACCACCAGCATTCCCGTCACTCCTGACATGATACACTTCATTAAACACAGAGTGCTTTGTTGCATTAGGGGGTTTAAAAGAAGTGGAAAGGTAGACTCCTTGCACTTCCTCTGAGAAATGAACATCGACTTCCTCTGAAGAAAATGTAAATGGATTTGCTTAATTGGACTTAGGGCACTGGAGCAATTAATAATAGATTGTGTCATAGTAAGGGCTTTGTTTATATTTAAAGCAATAAATTACAAGTATTAAGTTTATATTTATTCCAAGTTAAACTCATTTGTAATTGACATGTTACTTAGCCCAAGGCTTTTAAGATCTTTTAGTATAATGAAATTAATAGAGAATTATAGATCACTGCATGATAAACAAACAGCATAGACTTTATTATGACAGATATACAGAGACTAGGCCATGTAAGTAGATCATTATTATTGGTTTTACCTTCAGCAAAACTTCAACTGAAATAGCAACAAAGATTCAGTGCATACAATGGTAAGTGTAAGGATGGCTTCTAATAAATTTTCTTTTCCTTTCCTAACTTGATGGTTAAAAAACATATTTATCAGTGTGAGAGAACATTACTCATGAATCAAGCTTTCCTATCCTGTCATTCCATCATTATATTTCTTCTGTTCTCACGCCAAATACTTTGCATTACGTTTTTGAAGAGGTCTCCATGAAAGGAGTCACTTTGGACACTAGGTTATCAAGGGGTCCTTCTTGTCTTTTGTCCCTTCTCCCCTCCCAGTAAGGTTAAGTATACCACTCCCAACAGACCTCTGTTGAAGCAGTAAATGAAGCCTCTAACTGCTGTCATAGCGAACAGTGATGAAGATCCCACATGTGACTTGGCAACTTATTTTGACATCCAAAGCTTGATATCTAACTAAAAATGCTTGGCATAGAATCTGTTTACTCCTGTTTACTGTGGCCATGGAGAAAAGACAATTCTGTTTCTCTTCCAGCCATCTCTTAAGGCCAGTATCAGTCAAACACACTCCCTGTTCTTTTCTGTGCATTACACACATTAAAGAGGAGAATTCTCAGCCTGTCTGTACAGGATCTGCTTTTCAGATCTGTGACTGTTCTTTGTTCTCTCCTGCAAAGTCTCCCACTCTTCTGTCAAAATGCCCCACACAGGACTCCTCCTGAACTCTTACAAATACTGAGCAGAGAAGAAAGCAAGACTGTATGTTTATTCGCGTTGCTCCTTTTAATCTTCCCAGGATAGTGCTTATCTTTTCCTCAAGAGCATGGCATTATTGACTTGTGTTCCACTTGTGATCCACTAATACCTTTAAATCCCTGTCTGTTAACAGACCTGGCCTGTTGCTCAGCCAGTTTTTCTAGATCCTGAATTTGTGTCTCTGATTAGGACTGTCTATCTGCACTGTTTCACTTGTGCCTCTTGAACTGCGTTTTGGTTTTCTTCAGGCCATGCTTTCAATCTGTCAAGATCCTTCTGAAATGAAATCCCATCCATCAGTATAATGCAGTGCCTTCCACCTCAGCTTCACCTACAAGTTTAATTACTACTCCCTTTCCATCATCTGGGTCCTTAATAAAAACAAAAAATAGTGCCAGATCATGACAGTTACATACAGAATCAGAGTCAGTACTTCTCAGTAAAAAATACTACTTATCAACAATTTTTCTATTTGTTTTACACTATCCTAAAGTACACTTAATAAGAGGCTGTTTCCTTGGAAGAATATCATGAGATACAGTATTAGAGTTAAGATTTTAGTAACTCTAAAGTCAAGATATATATGACATTTTCTTCTTCTACTCTGTTCATAATGTTTCTTTGTCACAGAATAAAATTACATGTGCTTGATATGATTTGCAGCTAGGTAATCCAGGTTGACTGCTACTCACCTCTTTGGTTTCCTGCAAATAAACATTTTCATTCGTTATTTCAGTATGGGGTTTTTAAGTTGAACAGTCCAAAACTCTCTACTTTTCTTACCCCTATTTTTAAGTTATGTACTGTGTCTCTTCTTTTTCTTATTTTCCATACCACATTTGCCCTCAAATAGTAGTTTCTCAAAAGTAGATGCAACAACACCAAAAGTGATGGTTTTGATTTTCTAAATAAATCCTGAGACATTTCAGGACCAGTATATTTTAAAACAGTGTTATTCTCTGACCTACTCCTTCTGTATGCCTTCTGAGTAAATCAAATGACTCCTTTCAGTCCCACAGCTGACCTCTTCCCCTCTTTTGCTGTCCAATGCTACCATGGACATTGTGATGTTCTCTCAACTTCTCTCTCAAATTCATTAGAAGATTAGAAATTAATAATCTCCAAAACCTTTTTGCTCTAAGTGGAGTTCATGCTGTTTATAGTATTAGAATAAATCTGTTTTGGGATATTTTACCCTTGAAAGTATTTGTCACCACATTTCATAGAGCAAAAGGAGACAAAGGAATAATATTTTCAGGTTTTGCCTTACACATTCCCTCAGCTCCATGGTAAAGTAAGGAATCCACAAATCTTTCTGCCCATATCTTTCTGCCCAACAGTTAAAAATGGGCAGAGTTAAAAATATGTTATTTTATCCTCTAGCTCCTCATAGGCCTTTCTCCTTTCCAGCTTGTCTTACTTTTTGTAAATTAAAGCTATTGTATTCCACATTGAACTAAAATCCATTTCTTGTTTACCAATTCTGTTCCCACATACAAATGTGTGTGTGTAATTATATAGATATGGACACATACATTTATTTGTAAATATAGTTTTACATATATATATAAGTGCATATGTATTTATATACATTCTTTTGTTGTCCTCTTTTTCTTTTCTAAACTCTACTTTGTACAGCTTGTCCCATATTAATAATTCTTTATTGTATCTCTCTGCTCTGGCTGTCAGTTTGATTATGCTGTGGTCTGTATTATTCCCTGAGTGATGTGACTACATCATTATTTCCTGAACTAATCCCAGAGTTGAGATCCTCTTTTCTGGTACTTGCTGTCCCAAGGAATGATCATTCAAGGAACAGAAAATGAACTTTCTATGTTGGTGCTCTTTCTGTTTAGCTAATTGATTCCAAATAACAGAAATCATATAATTTTACTCTTCTTTTATCAATCTTATTCGTCCATCTCAAAATACCTTTTGTAAGATTGGGGTTTTTTAATTAAAAAGGTGGCTAGTTGTACATTTGTGATTATAGAAATCTTTTGTGAGGTCTTCACTCGTCATATTTTTTAACTCAGACCCACTGAAATCTTATCATTTTTATATATATATAAATATTATATGTTTATTATATTATGTTATATTTTAGAGATCTGTGACTTAAAATGTTATTCCTATTAGATTTATAACTAGGTATTATTGTCATTGATATTTGTATTTGACTATAGTGTAATAAGGTCTTCCATTCTCAGGTGTTATGGCAACCTGAGTTTGAAATTTTCTGTATTGGAAAACTGACCTTTTATTTGAGGGTGTTTGCTTATACTGAAAGACTCTGAATGAGGAAACTACTTTAAATGCATAATCACTTTTTGTTTGAACTTTATTGGCAGTGGGAGAGGAAAGTCAAATATCAGAGTTACAATCTTCTTCTTTTACTGTGAGAAGATGCTAAACAAGCAGGTAAAATTGCAAGACTCTCCACCAATAAAAATCAATAGATTTTTTTTAATTTATTTTGTAGTTACAATCACAAAATTCTATTTGGGATTAACAATAGTGAAAGAAATGTGTGAATATTTGTTTTCTTCAGTTACAAATGTTTACCAGCAAAAGTGAGAGAAGAAAGACTTGGAAGTAAAGAGAGTTATCCTTGTAGATTTATCAGTTGTACTCATAATGTTGCACATCCTTTAATTTTCTTATGCATCATAGCTTTCCTGCACATGAGGGTCTCTAAATAAGAGAATAAGCATCCCCGTTTGGGATATACTTCTGTCATTCCAGCATAGATTGTTGTCATAAGAAATAATTTCATCTAGTGAAATTCACAATGAAATTACAGATTAAATTAATTACTTCATGCATGCTGTAGATACCAGTGTAAATTAAATAACTTCTGAATAAATAGAAATCTAACTTTTTTAAAAGGCAGATTCGATAATAGCAAGTTGCTCTTGTCATGTGGTCAGAAACAAAGAATGGGGGTTTTAACTCTCTCACTCCCAAAGTTTTTTTATTGCTTTACTTGCCATGCTTAAGTCACTTACACTATTGAATACACTCCAGGCAGTCCTTTGTTTTCATATCAAGAGAGCTGATAACTGCTACGAACATCTGTCTAGAGGGTTTTTTTCACACTGCAACCTCTTTAAAAGACAAGCACTAATTCCCTAATATTTAATTTTCCAAACAGCCATACTATAAATTGTTTGGCTGGACAAAAATTCCCACCTCTTTTAGGCACCTAAATCATTAGCTTTGACTGGTATCTCTCACTGATACAGGCTTATAAGCACCCTGTGGCTCATTAGGTTCCTAAATATGCATTTAATGCTCTATTTTGGTTTCTCAAGTTTGAAAATTGTAATCTAAATGACTTTGCTAACCTCATCTTGTGATAACTGTTATCTTTTGGGCTTACTAGAATTAGACTAGGAAAGAAAAAACCTGCCTCAGATATCGCTGTGTGATAAATACTGACCTGTCTTGACTCTCTAATTGTGACTGGTAACTGTGTAAATCAGTGTCATAACTGAAACTAATTTCTGGGGGAAATTCTGGTCCCTTGAAAGATAATGAAAGTTTTGACCTTTTTTATTTCTTGTGGATAACAGCAGCTCGTTCTGACTCTCTGACTCTCAGGCATAACTGTCTTCTTCAAAAAATGGCCAAGACCATACACTGTGTCTTCATACTCATGATTATCTTGTGTGAAGCCAGGTTCTGACATCATCTGTTAACATGCAGAGCATGGACTAAATTTTCTTAAATGTCTTTAACAGCTTCAGGAATGTGTTCTTTTTACTATGTTGGAGTAACCTGAGAAATGCTGCACAACTTGCTTTAAGGACCTATGACTTAAAGAGCTGATCATCATCCTTAGCGTCATTCTCACTAAATTATTGTAGTGGTTAGGTTTCGGTTGCGAGGGGGCTACAGGGGTGGCTTCTGTTAGAGGCTGCTTGAAGCTTCCCCTGTCTGGTGGAACCAATGCCAGCCAGCTCCAGGATGGGCTTCCTGCTGCTGGCCAAGGCCAAGCCAATCAGGAGCAATAGTAACACCTCTGTGATAACATATTTAAGAACAGAAAGCTATTGCGCAGAGAGAATTCCAGCCAGGGAAGAGCAGAGTGAGAACGTGAACAACAATGCAGACACCAAGGTCAGTGCAGAAGAAGGGGGAAGAAGTGCTCCAGGCACCAGAGCTGAGGCTCCGCAACTTGTGGTGCAGCCCATGGTGGAACAGCTCTGCCCCTGCAGCCTGTGGAGGACCATCGGGGTGCAGAGACCCACCCGCAGCCGATGGAGGAGCCCATGCTGGAGTAGGTGCATATCCGAAGGAGGCTGTGAACCCATGGGAGGCCCAAGATGGAGCAGAGTCCTGCCACAGAACTGCAGCCCATGGAGAAAGGAGCCCATGCTGGAGCAGGCTTTTCCTGAGTAGGACTTGTCGCCCCTGTGAGGAACCCACGTCAGTACAGCTCATCCATGAAGGACTGCACCCCATGGAAAAGTGACCTACGGGACAGCAGTTTGGGAAGAACTGGTGCCTGAGGCATGGACTCATGCCAGAGAGGTCCATCAAGGATTGTCTCCTGTGGAAGGGACCCCATAGGAGCAGGTGAAGGAGCCCTGTCCCTGAGCAGTGCCAGAAACAACTGACTGCAACCCTCATTCCCCGTCCCCCTGCACTGCTGGGGGGGAGGAGGGAGAACATGGAAGGAAAGAGGGTGGGGGAAGGTGTTTTTAAGGTTATTATACTTCTCACTCTTTTGCTCTGATTGTGTTTATAATAAATTCAATATCACCTCTTTGAGTCTGTTTTGCCCGTGAAGGTAATCAGTAAGTGACCTCTCCCACTCTTATCTCAACCCTTGAATCCTTTAGCTGTTTGGTTTTTTTTTATTCTCCTCTATCCAGTTGCAGAGGGGAGTGAGAGAGCAGCTGTAGTGAGTACCTGGCATTTGGCCAGGGTCAACGCACTACAATTATATATAAGATTTTGATACAAGCAAGGGTGGGAAAAAGTTTCAGCTGTGAAGTCATACATCACTGTGTCTAAATGGAAAGATTTGCATTCATGCAAAATCCCATGTAAAATATTGCAGGATTACAGTAGACCACAGAAGTTGAATAATAAACTCTCATTCTTACACTGAAATGTTAATATTTTCTCACTAATATTTTTAATGAAAATATATTTTTAAAGGCAAGCAGAGAACATACAAGAGGCTTTTTTCAAAGTGTTGCCAGTACGCTTCTGACTCCATCTTGCAGTAATTCAGTTTTCTAAATAATTCCAGTTGTTGTACTCTTTGGAGCAAATCCTTGCAGAGAACAATGAGGTTGATTGTTTTGTTGACTGCAATTGTTTTATGTGTGGGTTGTTTCTCAAACTTCAGTGTTGGGTAGGATAAGGAGTGGTTCAGAGAAACCCCTCTAATGAATGGATAACAGATGAATGTAAACCACAGGTATTAGACCTTTTCAGCATGGAGCTTTAGTGACTCAAAATGTTAAATCAGAGACAGAAGAAAAACTGTGAACGCATCCTGAAAGCTCAATGAATTAATTGTCTCAAATTAGGTAATTTGTGGCCAACCTCAGTTTGCATTTTTAACATTTTTGGAAATGTGGATGAGTTTGCAATGCACAAATAACTAAACAATCTAATACCAAATGTACTTTTTGCAAAAGATCTAAATGGCTATGGGACTTTTCAATAGCAGAGAGTCTCAGGATATGCAATGATGATTGCAACATTGGTAGGTTTTTAACCATCATTCCATGTAGCAAAAAGTACTTGATAAAACAATAAAAAATAATTAAAATAAGGAGGGACACATTGCAATAAAAAAGCTCCTAAATACATTTGCTCCCATTCACAGCTGTGTTCAACCTACCCTTTTTGCTTGATTTGCATACAGCATCTCCTGACTGCTGTAACAATTCTTCATGTGTTAAAGTATTTAATGAATTTCATGCAGTTCAGCATGATCACATAAGAGCTAATCCAAATATAGTTCTAAGAAAGAAGGTATCTTCTCTAGCAAAGTCTTCTTCATGCAAAATAAAATACAAAATTTATAGTCACTGATACCAGTTGACAATTTTACTGGATATTAAATCATATACAAAACGTGCCAGGGATGTTACCTACACTTTGGTACTTTGTTGACAACTTAAAAATAGCTTATTAGCTAATTAGTTTCTACTGTGAAAGCTTAGTTCCTTGGCAAAAATATATATTTTGTTCTTCTAGAGTCAAAGGCAAATCTTAGATTAAAATATCTGGGATATTTTTCCCATTCTGTGCCTGGGAGCAGAGGCAATATAACAGCAAGATCCACGCAGTACATTGTGCTTTACCTGTCTTTCAGACCTCAAAAATCTCCTGAGACCAGCAATCCATAAAAATGTCATATCATTTTAGCACACCTGTATGTGCAGAATTACTTTTCTTTTTTATGCATTAAATTCAGGAAATACTGAAATGAAGTGTCACCTCAAAAATCAAGGTAATTTATTTTGCAAATGTTGAAACAAAATGTGTGACTTTACATTCTTTTCCTTCGTCTAAAGCTGCAATTTTCATCAAACAAACAATGAACAAAGAAAACTTTCTCAGTATCTAACATCTGTGTCAATCACAGAAAGCTCTCCTATGGTTCTTTGCATGGAAGCACCCTGCCCCCCTGCTTGCTTCAGTGATTAACGAAGTGACTGAAGCGTTCAAACATCTTAAAGAATTTGGACACCTAATCTGCAGTTATTTTAAGTTAACTGATATATCCACAAGGGAGCTTTCAGTTCCCTACATGGCCATAACTTACACATGATCCTTTCCATGTTTTTCTTGATTTCTTTTCCCTGTGAAAACAGAAAGACTAATACCTGGAGAAAACACCAAGATTTATACCACACTGTTTGAAATGCTGCAGCACTGCAAGTGTCTCTTTTTTGCCTTTCTCTTACTGGGTCACTGGCAGTTTCTGTCCCAGTCTCTATACATCCAGCTGCTATTCTTCTGCCCACTTCCCCTGGACTTTAAAGTGCACTGTAAAATGTCTGCAGGTGGGCTCTACTGTTTGTTCATCTGAAGAAGTATCCTAATTTTCTTTACTGCAGATTGCAGTAATTTATTTTTATAGACCTGGACTTTGTGTTTCATCTTCTGCATTGTCTTATTGTTTCCAGTATATTAGTGGTGACTTCTGTACCTGGGTTCTTGGTGTTATGACTGCCATTCTCTCAAGCAGACTTGTTTCTCCCATTCCAAAGCAATTATATTACTGATTAGATCCATTGATTAGAAGCCCACATGGACTCATGAATTCTCTTTAGTAACACAGGTAGATCTTCTCTGTTGTTGTTTTAAAGTTTGTGTATACAAAGTTTACTAAGGCATCTATTTGCTTTGGTTGATGAATACCTGGCAGGATGACCCAGCAACAGTGAGAGCTGTGTATACCACTTTGACTTTATGATGTGTATGACTTGCACATCAGCATTGTTCATCCTGCTCTTGAGTGGCTGTTGAATAGTAATAGTAAAGCAATAATCAATGTTAGAATTAAAATTTCAAAGAAAATTAAAACGACCGTCACACTATCCTGTTTGATGTCAAGTTGGTTTTTCCCTGGAAATTACAGAGATTCGCAGTTTCCAGCATAAGCTTGACTTGTGCAATCACAAGCCAAGTAATTTCATAGAAAATTAACATTTTGCTGTCAAGCCATATTTTCTTGAATAGCCATGTTTTTTACTGCAGTTGCAGTCATTCTCTTCACTGGGTAACAATTACAAGTACAATGCCCAGGTCACCAGGGGTGAGCCCATACAAAGAGTTTAGGGAACAGAGCACCATGAGGAGCAATTCTGCATGTCTCTGACTGGCAGCAGAACATGGTAGTTGTCTCCCATTTCAGACACTGAATCACCCCTGCTCAGCTGGCCACTGCAGGGGTAAGACCCTTGGATGTCCGTCTGTCTGTTGTTCTGAGTTGCCTTGTGTCTATATAGAGATAGCACCCTAATTCTTGCCTCCTGCTTTTTCTTCCATTCCTCCCTTCCTTCTCTTCCCTTGTATCTTACAACTCCACACAGCCATACAGAGTCTTTCCTTACACAAATATTATATCATTACCTTAAAATTATTTCCCTTTAGAATTAATGTTGTTAATTCTTACATCCTGTAATTTATGATGAAATAATGCTCTAACTCGTGAATCTTTAAACAAAAGGGATATCAGTGTTCTGCAGAGAAGGGCTGCGGAAGCAGAAATAGAAACTTCCCATCCTAAATCTTAATTAAAAATTTTGTTTGTACAATGCAGAGTAATACTTCAGTAGTCCTCTATTTGTTCAGAATCTCTTTATACATGCTTTCACAGCAAATTAATTTGTATAACATGGGAGGATTTTGCTACAATAGTGACTAGACTAATGTCATTTTGGATAATCTTCATAATGTCTAAAACTTCAATCTCTTCCTGAATAACAGAATCAGCAGGATAAAAAGAGAAACTCCCCTCCCCTGTGGCTTATGGAGCTATTTACACTGCTCATATTAAGCACTGCAAATTATTTATTTGGTGAAATTAGCCCTTTCTATTTACGAGATCAAAACCCAAAACTTTCACATCTATGGCCTTGTGTTCAGGACACTCTCCCAGAAGGAAAGAACAGGATAAAAAGGTGCAAAGAGAGGTAAAAACAAGCAGTGCACCATTTGGCAAAGCATTCAACAGAGAATGTCCTGTAAACAGATGTTACACTCTGTATCAGTTACATATCAAGTAATTCATAGAGTGCACATTTGTCCTAAGAATTTGTTTGATCACTTAAGGAACATATTCTGTTCACTAATTAGATAATGTAACCTTTACCAATTAATTCCACTTTCAGCTGAATGAAATAATTGGTGGCAAAAGGAGCTTGACCATCACTTTAAAACCACTAAGCTATTTTGCATCCAGGTTCTGTAGGAAGTTTTCAAATGTTTTTTAGTTTATAACTTGCAGATACCTAGTTGGAGGAACTACCAGTTTCATGGTCTGTCCTGCTTTGAGCATGAGGTTGGATTAACATCCTCCTGAGGTTCCTTCCAACCTGAATTATCCTATGATACTATGAGTCTGTAATAGAATATTATTCTATTAAAGTTATTGTAGAATATACTAATAATTTTTTATAAAGATAAATATATACATATTAACATTTGCTATCCTATGTTAATGCTTTTCTGACTGTTGTTCACAGATTTTGCAGCATATATTAAAAATAGCTAAGAAAAATGAACCCTTGAACAGCAGACTTATTTTTCCTTTACAACGACCCTTATCCATATGAGAATTTGTTAGAGGCTCACAACAAGGTTTAAAAATTATATCAATCCTGTAGTTTTAAAAAGCAATCTCTGTTAATTGCTTGAGGATTTAAATAGCTTGCTAGAATAGCAAGATTTTTAGAGACCAGAAATAACCATCTGCACCCAAACACTGCAGTATCATTTATTTTTAAATACATATAATTGAGGTCCTCATGAGAAGAGCTCTGTCTACTGGGAACTTCTCAGTCCCTCTGAGATTGGTGGCTAAGCAAGACATTTGCTGAAAATTAAGTCTGTATCATAAAGCCTCTTTCAGAAATTGTTTCAACATTGGCCTCTCATGCCTATCTATTACTGATTACTTGTTTTAAGCAATTTTTGTCTTTGAGTGGTAACATTGATACTGTAATTTTAGTCAGAGAGTTCTAAAGCACTGCGGTTCTTTTCAAGCCCACAAAGCTGGGTTGTTTTTTTTGGTTTTTTCCCTTTATTTCTTTCCAATCTAAGAAAAGCTATTCATCTTTTCCTTTTCTCTTCTGGCCCATCTCTTCTGCAGTAGCTGCAGTGACTGGGCTGAAGTTAGGCGAATTTAGCTAACAGAGTTCAACAAGTTTATGGTGTTAACAACAGGAAACCACTGCACTAATCTGCACATTGCCTGCCTTCACATACAGGGCTATTCATGAATTCATGCTGCTGTTTTTCTGTGTTTCAGAACTTCCATTGTTTTATATGGGAGCTTGGAGGCTGGCTTAATTAAAGTGATCTGAATAGAAGTACAGTATGCCAGATGTACATTATAAATATAGAGCAGGTTATGTAATGGTAAGCCATCAGGAAATATATTGGAATAGTTTGTGATAACTCATTGTTAACTAAATATAAATCCTAATTTATTTCACTGTTTTAAACTTACTACTTTTTTTTTTTTACTAACACAAATGAACTTTTTTTATATTTTTACTTTTTCCTATTTTTACTACAGCTATCCCATGGGAAAGTCTGCTTCAAATTAGTTTATTCTGATGAACAGATACCTTTCAGTGTGAATAAGAATTATAGCGTTTGGGCTAGATCCACAGCAAGACTAAGACAAGGCATGCTGGTGTTGATTCTGCCTTCAACGGAGGTATGTTAAAGCCGTGATTCAGATTCTATTTAACTGGCAAAATCACAGAAAGAAAATTGTTTTGAAAATTAGATTCTCAGAGTCTTCAAAGAATATAGCTTTGTTTCAAAATATCTACTTTTCATTATGTTGAGCTGCTCAACTGTTTAACACCAGTTAAGTATTTTCTCTCCTAATTTGCTTATATGGCCAGATCTATAAAACATTTTCAGCATTCTCTTGACAGAAAAGGCAAGGATACTGAAGGTCTCAGTCTTACCTCTTTTTGTCCTCTTCTTTCATTGCTGGAGCACCATAAATGCATCACTGCAATTCCCTCACTTTCCCTCACTAAAACTCACTGAAACAGGGTGCGTGGAAAACCCCATTCCTTACATTTGGAAGAAGACTGACTATTCATGACACAGGCAAAAAGTTTTTTGTGCAACCCTGGTTCACGACATACAGCATCAGCTTTCACTGGGCTAAAAGGTACAAGGAAATGTATATTCTTCAAATACTTGCATACTGCCATATAAACAAAATTCAACCCAGAAAGCCAGTTACTACATAAGTTGTGGGCACAGATACATGTTTCACATATTATTTACTTTTTTCTTTGAAAGCTCGAGAGCAACTAATTTAATATTTGATGATTTTCAGGTTTTGAACTATGATAAGTCATAAAGTATACTTTCTGCATTTTCTTTTATACTATATGTACCAATTGACTAGCACAGGCTTTAAATGTTGAAATAACTTTTTATAAACCACATTTTTTATCAAAACTGAAATATTTCTGACAAGAAACATGGTCCTACATATTCATTTTGTGTTTTTCATGTTGTTTGACTAATTAAGTTTCACCTGGTCGGCATTTTCAAAGCTGAGTGGGCAGGAGGTGTAGAGCAGAAAATTCCACTGTTTGCTAATGAATTTCTCTCTCCTTAAGATCACTAACAGAAAAATCAATGGCCATTTAGCACATGTGTTCTTTATAACCTGCAGTGGTTTAGCATGATTTTTTGAAAGATTACCCAAACACTATTCACAAGTAGGTAAAGGTATCAAACAGAATAGTAAAGAATAAAACAAATACTTCTCTAAGCATGGAGTTTTCTTTCTGAAGAAAACAGTAAATACATATCCTAGACTCCTGTAGATAGCTCCTTAATTTAAACCTCCCTTTCAAGGAGTTTCTGCACCAGATAGAACATCTAATTAGCCTCAGAGAGTGGAAATGAGATACAACTCCTTTAACTTCATCACCACATGATATCCTATGATTCCACTTGTTGTAGTGGGTGAAACTGAATAAACTAGAGTAATATATTAGACCTGTCTTGTCTGAATTGTCTCTCTAAATCCACAACAGGACTGCAAGGAACTTAAATTATGAACCCATGGGTATGTTTGGGGAGTGATTTTCAACTTTCAGATGTCTCTCTTCATCATCACTCACACATATGGTGCTGCTTACTGCAAGATCTGTTTATGAGTGATTTTTAAAACTTTTCATGAATTTTGTAAAACCATCCAGGGCTTCTGAAATTAACCATAAAAATCTTGTGTTTATTTACTTATGGTCTTCTAATACTACATATATTTAAATTGCCTAGAAACCTCAAAATATCTTTATGTCCTTTTTCTCTTCTCTGAATCATGTCAATTATAAGGAAAGGAATGTTCTCATCCCGTTGATTAAAGACTTCTATTAGGCATTGCTTTTCTTTTTCATTCCTTACACAGCAGAAAGGGAGAAAAACTGGAATTTGGTGTTCAAAACACTATAAATGTGTTGTTTTGGATAAACACAGTTTCAAGGAAGCTGTGGGCTGGGTTTGAACAGCCAAAATAGCCTTCCACCAGTTATGGTAGTCAAATTCTACACGTCTTGACAAATGGGGAATGATGGTGAAGTCAGTCAGAGGACAGGCTACTTCAGTTCATTTCTTCTGCAGCCTCGAGCCTCTGCTCATGCTGATATGAACCTTTCACCATCAGTCTTTCCCAGATGGATCTACGTTGGAAAATCTGCAGGTCATATCACCTGCTGCCCACACTTCTGACTTGATTTAGATAACTTGAACAGGTTTAAATACAGCCACCTCCAGAAGTTGCCAGGATGTACACATTGCAGTCACCAGCTCTGGGTTTGCAGTGATGCTTCAGAGCTCTGGGAAGTCATTGACTCATGCAAATCATTTGGCAGCTTGCATGGTTTAGCCTTGCTTGCTCACATAGCTTTTGGTGCCTGACACTCAGCAGAAATGCAGGTTTCAGTGTAGGAACCTAATCATGTTTACGAGATGGGAAGAACATCAACCTTTTGGTGATATATTTACTATTATTATGAGTATGGTATTAATGTGTGGCACCATATTGAAAACAAATCAGAGACAAACAGACAAATTGAAAACAAATCAGAGACAAATCAGGAAAAATTTCATCACTGAAAGGGTTATCAAACATTAGAACAGGATGCCCATTGAAGTGGTTGAGTCACCATCCTAGAAATGTAAATGTGGGACATAGGGTCCTGGTTTAGTGGTGGACTTGGCAGTGTTAAGCTAACAGTTTGACTCGATGGCCTGAAGGATCTTTTCCAACCTCAATGGTTCTATGATTCTATGATTCTACTTTGTACTTATAGAGCATGGTGTTCAAGCTATTACAAGCTTTTGGAGAAATTTACACTTGTACCATTCTTATTAAATGGAAAAAAAAAAGGAAGAAAAAGGAAGTGATAGTCCTCTGCCATATGATTGCATAGTCTCATGTCGTATCTACAGCCCAAATACACAGTCCTCACAGGTGGAGGACAGCCTATGAAGGGTTCCCTGAGAGGATGATTAGTGTTAATTGTAAATATCTAAAATATACTTGCTTTAGGTTCCTAAGAAAACTCAGTAAGATCACAATCTTATCACATATGTCATCATTTGAAACTGCCAGGCACACCACTCCTCTTATAATTAGAAGCTTTGAATCTTAATTTCCCAAATTCCCACATCATCAGAAGGATGAAATTTAATCTCTGCATATGTCACAGTGCACTGAGCCAGGGATTTGATACGTTAGGAGAATCCTGGACCTTGTGTGTTTTTAGGCGGAAGGAAATGGCAACATTTCAGTGTAATACTGTACTGTGCTTGTCTCTCAGGGGAGGGTTTATATAAAGAGTGTTTCAGTAGCATAGGGTCATTATTGAAACTCACGGGGCATTGCTTTCTTTAAGGTCACAGCATCTAACAACAAGCAAGCCTCTAACACTTAGGAACAAAAGATCAGTACAAGTCAGATAAATGGTGGCTGGCAGATGCTGCAAAACCTGGGATAAGAGAACAGTAAGCTGGTGGGATATCAAGTTGGGTAAAAAACTACTGCTTGAGAAATTAGTTAGTTGTTTGTGTGAAACTGAAGGCTGCAGGTATAAGTACAAAAAAAATGAGGAAATTAATGCAAATGAAAAGAAGAAAATTTTGGGATCCATCATAGGAAACTGTTGTCACAACGAAAAAAAAATCCTATAAAATTTTAGACATTATTAAGAGCTTTTAACAACTTCTAATATGGTGGTTTATAATTTTTTAGGGGGGAAAAAAGTAACAATTTTCATAAATTTTCTAGGGGAAAGGCAGTGTGGGTTTTTAACCTGTGCCTTGTCAACTCTCCCCATAGAAAATATCTTTCTTCTTTGGGGAGTGAGCACTCCACAGTAGTAAACGACCATGCTGTCTTTTTCCATAGTCCCATATGTGAAATAGCTACATTTTTGCCCATGATTAATGAGATAAGTTCAAATAAAGGTTATGTATTTAACTAAACCTCAGCAGCAGAGTTATGAGACACACATTTAGTATTTTTTTCATCAGAAGCTACATGCTGTTCTAATTTGCTGATTGCTAAATTATGTCATCCAGCTAAAGAGGTTTTCTTTTTTTTGTTATCTGGGTCTACAGAGATATATTTTTAAGACAGAGAAAAACTGTTAATATTAAGGAAAAAAATTATCTAAACTACAAAATTTGGTTATCAGACATTTCCAATAAATCACTCTATTAGATGAATAAATACGTTCTGAGTCTAACCATATCATTCTTATACACATGACCACAGTTAAATTAATAAATCTCTTACTGGTATAGATTTACTGCATAAACAGGCAGCAGGCTAGAAAGGTTATACAATCTTCACCTTTTTGCTTTACTTGGGAGAAAAGTGCATGGGAAGAAACTTTCTACTTTTTCTTCTCATTTCTTCTCCTTTTTTTCTCTCTCACATCGATAGATACAGTCAGTCTAGTCACTTCAATCGTTTGAAAGGCTTGTCAAGTCACGTCATTGGTTTGGACATCTTGCTATCAGCTGTAGAATGAATACAATTAAAATGTGAGGAAAGTGATAAAAATTTCCCTATAGAGGCTTGAGTGCAGCACAAAGGAATCAGCTGAGGGTTTTATGATAATAATATTGGCTAATGCCTGCACAGCAGTCTGAAAGGCTGTGCTGTAGAGCACACATATAGAGCAAGCTATATATGAAGATATTGAGCTGTGGCAGCACCAAGCCTGGTGAGGGCAAGGTGATCACAGCAAAACCAGTTGTGACATTTCTCACTCCATGCAATGTCTCTAACTACTGAGATATTTCTCAAAGGATTTCAGTAGGACTTTCAACGTTTGTCTTTGTACCAGAGCAATTGTACCCGAATATATTTGGTTTGCTGATTGCCCCATGCAATCCAGAATCAGTGCTTGAGGATAGGGAAGAAGGGTCACTGAAGAGCATCCTAATGCTGCTCTGACAAAATGTAATGAGAACTAAACTGACTAAGGGGAACAGAAAAACTTGAAGCTGATATGAAATTTTCAAACATGACTTTCTTGGTTTTAACTGAGGAATTTAAGGGTGATAAAAAGTGGTCTAAGAGCACAAACACTGCAATGACAGACTCAATTTTTCACATTTTAGAAACTCTTTGAACTTCTACTGTGTCAGCAAAGATGTTTGTGATAAAGCCACAATTTCATTGCTCTAACTCAAGAAGTATAAGACAACCATGTGAGTCCAGAGCATGACAACAAAAACAGTCAGAGGGCTCTAACACCTCTCCTATGAAAAAAGGCAGAGTGAGCTGGGGTTGTTCAGGCTGGAGAAGAGAAGGCTTGCGGAAACCTTATAGCAGCCTTTCAGTACCTAAAAGGTAAGACACTAGAACAGGTTTTCTAGAAAAGGTTTGGATGCCCTATCCCTGGGCCACATTGGATGAGGCTTTGAACAGCCTAAGCTATTGAAAGTTGTTCCTGCCCATGCTGGATGGGTATCTGTGTGCGGCCCAGATAACTGAGCAAGAGGCATTTGGCACTTAACAATTCTGGCTACTCATGAAGTCTTAGCCACAAAAATCAGAAAGATAGGGTCTTCAAAATACTATGTTGTGCACTCTCTTATAACCTGCATATAATGTGCTAAGTCGATGGGCTGATTTTTTTGTAAATAGTACCTTTCCTAGGTGTGAAGTTAACTTGTATTGCAAACAATTTTTTTTTTCTTTTCAAGTCAGTGTATCTAAACCCACATCTCTACTGGAATTGGAGAATTGAAACTATTTGCACTGATATCGTAGAAACTTTATGGAATAACAAGATGAAAACAAAAAGTAGGAGAATATAAAAGGATATCTTTCAGGTAGCATATCATTCCTCAGAATATCAGAATATCGGCAAAGGCAAAGAGTGAGATGTATGATTAGTAACTCATATCTTCAGTACAAATACTTCAGGAAATAGAAACATTAAGAATAGGATTTGATATATTTAAAAAATTTTAAATAGTGATTTCATTGTTAATCAAATATGTTAATTCTTAAATGCTTTGTCTAGCATCCCTTTTCAGTGCCTAGTCTCTACTCATTAAATATGAAATCAGAAAAAAAAAACCCAGCAAAAATAGACAATACATGAGAGCTTAATTGGAAAACAGGGCTATTCCTATGTATAAAATTATTGTAACTTCCACAAAACACTATAATTATTACACAAACACAGGATTATGGATTAAATGAGGATGTGTGAAAATAATCATGCACTGATATGTAATTTTCAAAATAAGAGAAAAATAAATTAGAGTATTTTCTAGATAAAATCCTTTATAGATTAAAGAAGATCAAGACTTTAAAGTGTCATATGAGCTATTGAAGGAATGGCATTTGTTAAGTTTCAAAAAACTTCCCTGTAAATTTAAATAACCATTGTTCGTCCTGCTATGTATTTCAAGCGAATTTACATAGGAAGCATGATAGAGAAATAATTCTGTGTGGTCATTCAGTGAACATGAATGAAGATCAATGTTAGTGCAGATTTTTAATTTTATACAACAAAATGTTAAAACACTAAGTTTTTCATGTGATGAATGAAAGAAGAAAACCGCAAAAATCCAAGAGTAGTCTCACTAACCAAATTATTTTAGCATAAATAAAAATACAAGTGTTCCTAGGGGATTCTGTGCTTGGTGTTATGAAGCAGAAAGAACTTGCTATGACCTACACATTGCTTTATCCTTTTAAACATATCTATATTTAGAAAAAAAAATTACAGATTTCTATTGTAATAGACACATTTTAAGAGATAAATGTTCAAGAAATTTCACTTGAAACTTCATTGAGACATTTTAAAGGAGAGGAGAGAGTTTTAAACCACTAGGTTGGATTAACATAAATTGATTTGTCCAAGGTTATTTGTTTAGATAATAGAGGTAATAGAAGGAAGGCCCTGGGTCTCATAGAAGTGATGCTCTGAGACGTTCCTTCCTGTCATAATGCTCAAAGCAGGTTCACAACAGGGCATACTCCATTTAGACAGGGAAAATTCAATTAGGATCATTCTGTGGACTCAGGGATCCCAGTGGGGATCAGGATAGGTAATATTCAGATTTCATTGTCTCACAATAATATATGCCAATGAAAGACATTTTTTGACCTGCCTTGTGCTCCCCCTTGTGTTTTTCCAAAGTCTTTTCGTAGGGTTTTCATATCAGACCAAAAAAAAGTTAATTCTTTATATTATAGTTTATTAATTATATTTAAAATAATAAAAACTAGCCCTAGCTAACTACAATGAACAGTGAAAAAAATAGTTGTTAAACCTACCTAAAGTTATGAATTTGCCACTGCATTATGACAAGAATTAAAATACATTCGGCATATACAGACATAGAAAATAATTAAAGAAGAAACATTAAGAAAGAAAACAAACCAACAGCAAACAAAAAACAAACAAAAATATTTAAATAGTTTCTAGGATCAGATACAGTTTTTCCCCTCATTGTCAATTAAGTACATATGTCAGCACAGCTCTGAAAGTCATTGTAGAAATTTAGGAAAACTGGAAAAAATTTTAAGACTTCATAATTTAAAACATGAAAATACCAGAGTTGCCAACGTTAAAATTTCACAATCATGAATGAGACGTTTAAAGTCAAAAGGATGACTTACACCATGATTAAATGTGAGACCGTCTTGGATCTGTCATTTGGATTTTTAATGTCTTCTTACCCTCCATGCTATGTGTCACAGCTACAGAGGTGTCAAGTGTCCAAAATGTGATGGTTCTGGTTCACACAGCAAGAGTTGTTATAGCCCAGTGATCAACTCCATTCAGCTTTTCCCCAGTATAAAAATGCTGATCAGTCATAGCTCCTCAGCCACAAAAATATCGGCTTCTTACTCATAATTCTGAAGTGTTAAGGGAGAAAAGTTTATATTTTTCTTGGAGCAGTTTTCATCCACCTCTTTTCCACAGTAGTGGCAAAGGTATTCATTTGGAGCATTTGTCTTTGCAGAACTCATATAAATCCTTTTAGTAGTACGGCAGACTTCTGTGAAGACTTAGGACACTATACTGAACCCAATAGATGAAAATAAAAAACACAAAGGCAGAAAGAAAAGAGCCTGAAGGACAAGATCCATGAGACATAAAATTAATAAACCCTACTTTAAACACATCAGGAGCAGAACACTTGACTGGCCACAGCACCTGTAGAGCCAGTAAATAACCAAATACAGAAGGAATGGTCAGAGAAGATAAAGTTACTGCAGGAAAACTCAGAAAATATTTTCCATCTGTTTTCCCTGCAGAGAAAGGAAGGATTCTTCAAAATACCCCTTCTCTATGCAAGACTTATCGGAGGGTCTTGGTGATGCTGACCTTCTGGAAGAATGTGGAACAAAAGAAACAAATGAAAACTTTCTCATCAGGGTGATCTGATACATGTTGCAGAGTTCCACAAACTCAGGTCTGAAGTCTTGCTTCACAAAGCTCTTGGAGTCACTAACAAGAACAAGGATGATCACATATCATTACTCACTACTGGTGAGGCCACATCTGACAATACTGGGTCCAGTTCTGATGTCCTCAGTGTGAGAAACACAAGGAGCTACTGGAGAGGGTCTAGTGGAGGGCCACAAAGATGATTAGAGGTCTGGAGCATCTCTTTTATGAGGAAAAACTACAGCAGCTGGGCCTATTTAGTCTAGAGAAGTGAAGGCTGAGAGGGGATCTCATTAATGCAGATAAATATCTCAATGGCAGGTGTCAAGAGGATAGTGCCAGACTCTTCTCAGTGCTGCCCAATGACAGGACAAGGGGCAGTGACCATAAACTAAAGCAGAAATTCCACCTCAACATGAGGAAGAATTTCTTTACATTGAGGGTCGCAGAGCACTCAAACAGGCTGCTCCCTGGATGCAAACAGGAGCAACAGGTTGCAAACCCCCTGGATGCGTTCCTGTGCAACCTGCTCTGGGTGACCTTGCCTTGGCAGAGGGGTTGGACTAGGTGATCTCCAGAGGTCTCTTCCAAACCTAACAATTCTGTAATTCTGTGATAAGCATATAGAAATTTGAGAAATCTAATCTTTCCAGATTTCTGAATGGTCTAAAAGATGTCAATTAAATGAAACTGCTATGAGGCAATGTAAAGATTCTAACCCACATAAGTAATAGGTTAAATAATAGGAACCAGATAGTAATAAGAGTTAGATTCCATAATAGAAATAACTCTGTGCTCTCATCTTATGCACAGTTAGCAAGTTTATAACTTGATTATAAATAAGGTGATTATTAAGATTAGTCTCTATACACTCTGTCTGCCTCACCATTAACAGATCTCACTGTTTTTCAAAAGGCATTGGTCTTACCTTAAACTTGTGTAGTTCCATTGATTTGCCCTCGGGGAGGACTTCAAAACACACCAATGTACATTCTGCCACCTTAGCTCTCTGGTAGGGCCTGCACTTCTGATAAAAGTAGGAGCCTTCACTATATAGGTTTCATTCCTCAATGTTGGATCGATATCTAAAAAGAACAAGCATAGAGCAGACAGGCAACATTTAGTTTTTGTCAGTCTTTTGGACCAGCTGCCTGCATAGGAGATCTCAGAAGATCAAGAAAACACTTCTTGTCCACTGTATTTTAATTATCTGGGAATTGAGAACTGGTCAATGTCTTTGGGCTGCAGTTTTTCATACCACAATTGCTCAATTTACAAGTTGCTGCCTATGTGTTTTCTTGTCCTCTGTTTTCATTTTGAAACTGGAATCTGATTTTTCTTTTATTCATATCTCTTGATTTAGCAGTGACAGCATTTACAATCAGAGAATCACAAACTCATTTAGGTTGGAAAAATAATCAAGCTTGTGATGTGTTGTCCTGAGCATTTTCTGTGCTTTGTAGCTACATTTACAGTAGCATAGCAAACAAGAAAAGCTCACAGTTCGTAACAATAACCAACACTTTTTTGGATTATGTCAGACAAACTGAATGTGTACATCTCCTATCTGGGGAAAAAAAAAAAAAAAAAAAAAAGAGCCAAAAAGAATAGGTGTGACACAAACCAACAACTTAATAACCAGTCAGTGTTTCTCAGTGCACTTCTTGGAAAATTAGCTGAGTCACACTTCCTAGAAAACAAGCCTGTATGACTGCCTTGTCTGTTTATACATCTGGCAAACAATTGTCCCTCCCTTTACAATAACTTTTGAACCAATTGGCCAATTTCAGTCAAATACAGCTCAGATGTTAAGGTCTCAAAGGTTAAATTCCTCCAAATTTCATGAAAAGAGACAGTCAAATAAAGGAAATACAAACAATCTACAAAATTAATGTCACAACTAAAAGAAAAATTGCACCCTGAGATGAAATGGTTTTTTGACACCACAGAATCTATTTCAGATAGGATGGGGTATAAATGCATTATTGTTGACAAAAAAGAAAGTTTGTCTTGAAAGTCACTTTATATAAGATTTTGTATATTATTGTCAATATGAGATCCATGATGGCTTGCATCTAATTCAAATTTTCATCCTGCATCATTTCTACAGTGAATATTATAATTTTGTTACATTTTTGCAATGAGGCATTTTTTCATTTCCTAGACAAACTAGTAATATTCACTTTCCTAATTACAAAGACCAGAATACGAAACAGAGAATTAAGATATGATGTAGGTAACAGGAGCCCTGTGTTCATTTCCTTTGATGAATAAATAATTGGCTATTTGATTAATAAATAATAATATTTTGTTACCATTTTTCTCCAACACTTCAAAAAAAAAAGGACTTCCTGACATTGCTTTACTAGATCTTATCTAACAGCATTCTTTTGGGTTCAAGAAATGTTTTTACTCAAATTTTTTAGCTGAAGAAAGTGCAGTTTTAGAAATATATTTTGCCTTCCTGGACAGTCATAACTTCTGTACTGCAAGTTCCTATACTTTTTTCAGATATGTGAACAAAAGAGGGAGTGAAGGGAGGAATGCTCAAAATGTGAAGGTGTGTTTTTTTCCAGAAATAGATTTGCCCAGCCAGACACTAAGAAACTGCTACATTTTGTGACTGCATTTGAATCATGGCAGCAATTTTACGGGTACAGAGACAAGTTTTACTTGTAAAGAACATTTATGCACTTTATGCTTATTTGGCCTGGGTACCCTTTTAATAGTAACTGAGGCATATAGGGGAACATGTAGAGGAACAATGCAGCCCAGATTATTTCCTCCGAGATCCTACGTGCAACAGTAAGTTAGCAACAATAGTAAAGTTCCATCAGTGTACAACAGTCTTGTCCTTAGGTTATTTTTTTTAATGTTATTCTTTAGTCATTTGTCCACCTTGTCTCCATTGTTTCGGTTTAGCTCCTCATTTTCCTAGCATTATTTTGACAAAGACACTTCTGAAGTAGGATTAATGATTTCCCAGCCTTTGTCATTTAAGGGATCAGAAGAATTTTAAAACACTAAAGATGCTGAAGAACTACAAAAAATGTCTAAATTAAGGACACAAGGTAAACATTTTATTTATTTTCTCACTTGAGAGAATCTCAGCAGAGTCAAGGACAAAACTCCCAGCAGGCTTTATGCTGCCCCACTTCATGAAGTAAAGCCATGAAACCAGTGACAGCTTTCTAAGCATTTGGTCATAAGTGAGTTGCACCAGTTTACCTGTAAGGACACAAAGAGCATTTTCCACCAGATGATTCTAACAAAAGGTTTCCTAACTAGTTAATCATAGCTACATCCACAGGTATAGAGTCTGGAGATGTCTGCTCACAAATCAGTGCCTGGGATAGAGGAACTGCTCGTGTCCCTCTAATGGGGTAAATGACAAACAGTTTTCAGAATTTCTGCATTAAGCTGAATGTCAAATCTCAGAGACTTTTTGACACACTTCTAAAAGAAACATGATTCGCAGTTTTCTTGTCACTGACCTGCATCTGCTGTAAGAGGAGATATTCTGCAGCTCAGTGTGCAGCTAATTGAAATAGAGAAAAATAAACAAGAATCTTATGTTCTGAAAGATTTAGTCAGGTCTGATAATAAACAGCACAAAAAGCTTAGCTTTCAAATAACCCAGCATCTATATTAACGTTGTTACTCATCTTCCAACCTTACAGGCTTATCATAAGTAAAACAAAAAAAAAACATCCACAAGCATTTTTATTAGTCACAAGTTCTCCTTGGGTTGATACTTGTAAAATTTGTTCATTAGTGAAATTACTTTGATAATACATCTTTTTGCAAGAAATGTTATTTTGGGAGTTTTAAGAAAGGTCCTCAAATTAAAGACAAACACACTAGCTATTTGTGGACACACCTTCTATTTGTGGAAGGAATCATTCTGACAGTGTCTTCTATTAAACTGTACCATAAACAAAGCAAAATTTTCATGTCCTACTGCTGCTAAACATTTCTAGTGCTTCTCACACTGTAAACACCTCAAATTCGAGTTCTTTCATAAACAGGTGTCTGAGAATTTCTTTCTCAAAATGCTAATTATAGCACGCTACAAGTGGCTTTATCAAAATTAATTTATGAGCTTTTCTGAACATGTTGTTTGCATTCTTCCACCTTACTGTCACCCTCAGTACTTCTACATAAAGTTCCTACAATCCAATATTTGAATAAAACAGAAATTCTACTACAGATTTAAATTAACACAACTTATGTAGCATAAGCAACTTACATTTTTATTTAAATTTGCTGTAAAAATTTGCACAAAAAACAGTAGTGCTTCTTTCTATTAGGAAAAGGAAAATAATAAGGCCTGTAAAAGTGTTAATAGGTTTCTAATATTATATGTGGACTTCAAGCTGCAGCAATACCCAGCACACTGTTTCAACTGCTGACTGAAAACAATCTCACAGCAACATCATGGAGTTTTGTGAACTCTAACTTAATTTTGCTACGTGCAGTGTAGGTATACTTTCACTTTTCTGAAGTTTTGGGTACAAGATTAAAACGAATATTGTATGCATGTGTATTTATATATGCTACTGTGTATAAACACCAGAAAACAGTGCACAGAATTAGAATTCTGCATGTGAAAGCTTGCATCACAGCTATGTCCCCACAAACATAAATGCGTTACTGAGGGATTTTTTTTGGTTTATGTTAAAGTTTTACAAGCCATAACATCTAAAGTTCAGTATATGAGGAAAATCTAGAAAACTACTAAACTTGAAATGTATCTATATGAGGTATATTGTTCCTGCTACTATCTGCATTCTGTGCAATGTAAAGGTCACTTTAGAATGGTGATGCCATGTGATTACACCATATTCTTTAAAGAGTAAATATATTCACCAGGGATAACTCCTAACTTGATATACTTAGAGATATCTAAACACTGGATTGTTTGAAAAGTACATGTTAAACTTGGATTTTAGAATCTCTGTGGGCAATAACCAGCTGGGAGCAATGTTACTTTGTGTGTCATATACAGAAAAACCTGTGGTATTTGGTCATCAACTGAGCTAAGAAAAGATGTCTTGAATTATTAGTATTTTCATGGTAGATATTCCAAAAGGGCTGCCAATACAGGACTCAATGGTAATATTAATTAATGTTTTATTACTATGGAATTTAATTGATATTATAGAGGAACTATAGATGTTAATTGTAGAGGAGATATTTCTACTTTGGTTTTTCATTTGTTTTTTTCTTGGCTTTTTTTTTTTTAAATAATATATACATTAAAAAATGTATATCTGCAAGTGGACCAGAATTTAAGGAGTTGAAGGGGCAGGGAGAAAACATACTTATACTATGCTGCTATGTAGTTTGAATACCTAGGTAATCAGAGAAAAAAAATAGGAGAAAACACTGCATCATGCCCAGTGATGCCAACCGTTCACTAGGAGGACTGAAGAATATTTCACTTGGGACTGAAAAAACCTGAACCTATCAAAATCAAGAAACAGCTTGCCAGAAAAACTGGCTTGCTCAAACAAAATAATGCTAAGTCATTTTGATGGAAACATATCCTTTCGTAGTGGTGGAAATTTGCAGTACTATTTAAATAGAACAAATATTTTTTAAACAGCTCAAAGGGCTAACGTAGCCTTTCTCCTCTTTAGCCCCTTTCCTTTGCTTTCAAATATGCCTATCAAGATTTTAAAGAGCTGAGACACAGCCAGACAGGTTTTTAGGAGCCAGAGACCATGGCGTGAAAGTGAGTCCCTAGGAGGTAAAAATAGGAAAAGAAGTGATTATAGAACAAAAGCTCATATTACCACCAGACAAATTATTCCCATGTATTTGCCTTGATTTCTTCTTGACTTCATAAGAACAACCACAATACAAGGGAAAAAGTAAATCTAATTAATATAAACAGGCCTTGTTCTTCCTACTTTTTTTATCCCTCCATCTTTCATCCCTATTATGTTCTATGTCATTTTTCTATCAGACATTCTGACAGACGCAGTTTTTCCTTTAGGTTTGCACAATGTCTGGTAAAGGTTGGGGGAGAGGAGAGGAAAATTTTGATGGGAATCTTTAAAACAAAAGTTTTAACAAAGTTCATATGTCTGGTCACAAGAAGAGGGAGAAATCTTCCAAATGAGCAAATCCCTTTCTTCCATCTATTATTCCTAACCACAGTTGTTTCCAAATACAACGCAAAGCTCATTTATGTTTTTCTGTTGAGTGTCTACTTCCAAAACTTAAATTAATAGCGATATAATAGTATAATATTGGTTACTCTGCAGCTGTGATATTATGAGAGAAAAGTGAAGAAAAGAAGAAAAGTTGTGGATGTTGCCTAAAAAGGGGGAATATTCATGCATGGCCTATTGGTTCTGTCTTTCCTATTTAATTTTATTAACATTTTACCATTAAAAAAGATGACTTAAGTTGCAATATTCTATGGAAGAATTTGCTAAGTCAGAAGGGACACAGCTCAAAGCTTGACTTTCACACCTTTGCCTTGACTTGTAAGCCTTTTTCTTTCTGATAGACAAACTTGATATGATTTTTACTGTAACATGATTAACTCTGGTGACATTTTCACACTCTTAGAGTATATCTATACTTTTTTTTTTTTTTAAAACAACTGCAAGCAGGGAGACACTTATCATACATAGTTTCTTGAAAAAATTTAAAACATAGAAAGCATAGTTAGAAAAACTTTGGAAAAAAATTCCACAACCAAGAGAGAAACCTTGTATTAGAGGTTCTGAGCTGCATCTATGTGTAAAGACAGAAGTTGTGGAAATGAAAAAATAAAAAGCTACACATTTCACTGTTTTATTTTTTACACTTTTGAATCCTCTAGTTAATAATAATACTGGATTTTCTTTCTCTCTCCTCCCTCCCTGCACTCCCTCCTCCCTTTCATCCCCTTCAACTATATTCAGGCTGCCTGATCAAAACAAATTACAGGACAGCCTTATAAATTAGTTACAGTAGACTAATGTCTAATGGTGACATGTCTGTTTTGCTATGGTGATGCTCATCCTCCAGAGGTAATGTCACCTAGGTTGTCAGGCAAGCAACAGCATTTTCATAAATAATCCATGTGATGCTAATACAGGATGATTTGTGATGCCTTATGAAAAGTTTGGTTGGGTTTGATTGAGTTTCCCTCAAGATACTGTGTACTTAACATTATGACCTGATCTGACTTCGCTGATTCTAATTTCTGAAAAGGCTAATCTAAAATACTGCTGTGCAATATGAAGATATTATGTTACCCAAGCTCATCTACATTGGTAATACACAGAAGACTGTAACATTTTGCAGATATCTTTGATTACATCAAAAATTCACAAGTACATTAAAATACCTATAGAGCTAAAAAATCTGGCTGACATTTTTCGAGCATGAAATTATTGGGTGAGAAGAGAAAACAAAGGGAGTTGAATCTCTTCCCCACGATTACTGTGGCCTAATGCAGTTTGCATGCTTCAGCTCACATGACAGTGACCTGTCAGTCAAATGCATAGCCCTTTCACATCACTCCTGCCCTATGTTGGGGCCAATTTTGCCTTTCAAAACTGCAAAGGTCCACTAAAGAGGAGCTAAAATTACAGAGGGGAAATACTTTGTGATTAATCTAATGAGGCTGTTCACCTTATTTGTAGAATATCACCTCCTTTTCAACTAATAAAGTCAAAAGTGCAAACACACACTCTGGTTTATGAATATGAGCCAGATGCTCATTATCATACTGGAAAAATCTCAGGATGTTCCCTCACCAGAAATATTGAGATGGAAACTATCTTCATATGTCTTAATGCAACTAGTTTTAATTTTACTGGTTTACTTGATTGTCTACTTCTGGTTAAGGACATCCAGGGCTTTCCATATGTACTGCAGTTGCTTCTCCCCTTTTTTTAATAGGACATGTTTTGCAGATATCTTGACATACTTCCCAGGAAATGACACTGGCTTCACTATAGTCACACACAGCTGGCCAGTCCTGTGAAACAATGTGGTTGTTATTTTGAAAAGAGTTTTGACTATAAGTGTGGTGTATGGGTATGCCTGAGGTATGATATGGTTAAATACTTAACAGTGCTTGATGGAAAGATATTAACTAGATCCTTAAAAGCTACCTCATACTTTCTTGAGGGTCAGAGTGTATGTGTGCATGAGCATGAGAAGATTCAGAAGTAACTGAGAGGAAAGAAGGAAAATGTGCAGGAAGAGAGGGGACAGAAAAGAGAAGGCTTGGCTTAGGAGGAAGGATTTAGTACAGACTATCTTTACAAAAAGAAGAAAACTAGGAATGCTTTTCAAATTTCTAATATTCTCTGTGTTTTCTACAATATGTCTTATGATACAAACACTCTACTACTCATATATAGAAATCAAAAGGCTTATTGTAAAAAAGATGTGAGAGCTCCAGCAAGTATGGCATCCCCTTCACACTCTGATCAAAGGCAACAATATTATGCCAAAATAATATAACAATTCAATAATGAGATCGACTTAAAGAATAACACCCAAGGATGCAAAGTTCAGCTCAACTCTAATAAGAACAGAAAGGGAGTTTTAATTTTGCTGCAATTTCATCTCTTGGACATGCAGTTTTCCAAATTGGTTGCATGCCCATGTCAGTGTTTCAGTTGTGGAATACAACTGTCCCCCTTAAACCCTTATGCTTCACAGTAACCTGACAGTTGTAACATCTGACTACACACCTGGAGAGATGGACAGGTTCTTTGGTGAAGTTTTGGTGAAATTTGTTCTCTGAAAAGATCAACATTATTTAGAGTTCACAATTTCTCTCCCAAGCGTTCCACTCAAAAGCTTTGTGGAAACAAATAACACCATCTTGGCAAATAAAAAGGACTCCAGTTTTCAAAATCTGGCTCTATCACCACCCCTCTGACATTATTAAGGTGCTCCAAGAACACTTAGACATCATAAACCAATTTGCAGGTGAAACCAAAACCATTCTTCCTCAAACCCAGCGTTGCTTCATTAGAAAAAAAAAACACCTCGAAGTGAAGACTATTAGACTACTTTACTGAGTTATTTCAAAGGATGAATGCAGTTCTGTTAAGCAGCCTGTGCCTCCAGTCATCAGTGCATGCCTTCAAATTTCAATTAGGACTTTTGTTTACAGCCACGGTGAGAGAGGTTCAGGAGAGAGGTTACTCAAGACACTTTTCTGTACAACAAGAAGCTTCTGTTTCACAGCAGTGCAGAAGGACTACAGGGGAGTTTTTCTAGAGCAATATCCTTGGCTTAAGCAGCAGCTGATACTGCCCCTGCTTATTCCTATAAAGCAATTTACTCTTCTCAAAGGACACACTGACACATCAGAAAAACACCAGCTATAAGGGACTGTGATTGGTTTTTCATTAACTGCACTTTCACAATAATAACTCTTCTCTTGACCTTATAATTTGGTACAACCTGTAAACAGCTTTTCCAAACATCATTTCCAGCTGGATATTTGTGGTTTAAGACATTTCAGCAAGCAGACTGCCATAGTCCTTTATTCATAAGAGTTTTGTTAATATGAAGACCTCATGAAACCAAAATTCTAGTTTTAATTGCTTGAAGAGAAACTTTATGCACTAATTAAAGGCATCTTTAACACCAGCTGGGCCCTCCCTGTTCCAGTAGAGATATCTAACTATTACTCAAGAAAACAATAGTCCCATAAATGTCCCATCCTATGATGTTTTCAGGTATCTACCTTTAGGACAGCAAACATGGCAAGCTCAAAAGATCACTTCCCACCTACCACCACCCTGCCCATGGCTTTTGCTCAAGATTTTCCTGGCAGTTATATACTGCTTTGAACAAGAGACTGGAAGATGAAAGCAAGCAATCACTATTTCTAAAACAGAAAAATCTGTAACTGGGCAACATAAACAACAGAGCTCCACAGAGCAACCATTAAGCTGAAGGGCCCTGTCAGCTGCTGTTTCCCAGTCAATGATCATTGGAAATGGAATTTCTCCCTTCTCCCAGTTTTAATTTTTTAAATAAAAATCAGATACTATTCATGTTCTCAAAGAAAATCTTTTCCTGCCCCTCATTAGCACCTGTTAAAGAGATGCATATTCACATGTCCCAGTAATAGATTTCCTCTGCCAATTGCATTAGGGCTCTGGTTTTCCATGGCGTAACTTGAAAATGTACCAGATGACCATTAAAGCACTACTATTAAAAAAACAAACAAACAAAAAACCCCAGTCTGTTGTGTCAATTAATAAAGTACACTAGAAAGAATCAAAATAGTATCTTTCTGCATAGCATTTGTATGGTATATACACAGATTGTCACAGACCTTTTCTTCCACACTTGGATATACTTTGGAAGAGATGCTGTTTTCTAAGAGTTATTTTTTTTTTTTCAGACCTTCTCAGACTGAATTGAATACAAAGGCCCAAGGCACACAAATTATCTAAGCATTTCATGTCTTTGGAGGAAACACAGTATGGAATTAAGGTACGATTTACTCAGGAAGAGAACACTGGTCATGTTTCACAGGAAAGTCTGCTTCAGTAAATTTTATTTCGGATGCCAAGTTTCATTTTGTATTCAATATGGCAGCTGACCTACAGCAAGGAAAGAAAAGTAGAGATGATCCAGCAAAGAGAGCTGATTGTTACAACAATGCTTGGTTTTTGGGAGTGTTATAAAAAACGTCAGATCAACTCTTTAGCAGATCAACTCTTCAGAAAAAAATGTGGCTAATATTTCTGAACATTCCCATTCAAATTCAATTATCAGAGTAATTAATTTCTGAATTGCATTGATATTATAGGTCTGCAGATGGATGACTGGATGTTTTCCTACTTGGGAAGGGCAACTTCTGTATACCAGAAAGCCTAGATTTTCACTGCACTTTTCTGAGTGGCCCTAGAAATTGTCACATTGTTTCCTTAATCCTCCCCTTACATTTCTGTTTCAAAATCTGTAAGATGGTTTCAGTGAGACAATTTGAGTGATCAGTCACCTCTCAATACGAGGGTGGAATTGCCTGAATTATGTTAAGTGTGAAGGTAAGCAAGATCCCACATTATACTATAAAACAAAATGCTGATTACAAAAGCCAACACCAAAAAAAAACAAAAAACAAACAAACAAAAAAAACCCACAAACCAATATTTGCTAAAACCATATATATTCTCAAACATAAACATGTTTTCACATTGATATCCAGCAATATACTCTTTATGATATTTTTTAAAACTATCAAGCTATACTGCATCTTTTTGTAAGAAATCAAAACTGAAGATACATACTGTGTCTATTATTTACTTCCTGAGAGGAATAAAGGTCATAAAAATGTGAAAATAGTTTGATAAAGATAAGGAAAACAAATACAACCTTTTTTTAACTGACTTTTTAGCCAATTAAATTGCGTGCCTTGTATATGGGATATAACTGGATAAAATTGCTCAAGGCTTCAGCATTATTGTCATTTGAAAAACCAAACAATAGAAACCTATTTTCAGTCAGTTGTGAGACTGCAGTTGTTTCAATTATGTAACCATACCTTCAATATTCATGAGTGAAGATAAGGGCAGAATACTCCTAATCCTTCAGTGAAAAATACAATATCACAGTCTCCCTCCCTGTTTTTGTTCATCCCTGCAGAAACACATACAACTACTTCACAACTAAAAGAAGTACAGTCAATTGTCTTGTTATTTTCCTTTTGCATTACAGATGCATTAGAGCTCTGCTTAGGTTTCATAATTGAGTTATAGCAGTCATCCACATATTAGATTCTAGGCTGGGCTTTGGCAAGACTGAATAATAGATTGAAAAATACAATTATTGCTTACCTACAGAATTCCTTTGCTTGGGAGGTAAAGCATATCTATCAGAAAGTTGTTGTTTTTTTCCTCAGGCCTAGTCAATAAATAAACGTTACACCAGGATTCTTACACACAGTATCTTTGAAATGGGTTTTGTATTGATTTTTATAACTACCCTGTTAGATGACGTTATCCCTTAGTGTGTCATGTTTAGATGGGTCCGCCCGGAGCAGGTCACTGAGGTGATAACTGTCATTTGGAGGGACAGAAAAGCAATCATAGCTTTTTCATTACTTACTGTTTTCCCCTGCAAGTGTAGGATCATTTGACATATTATGGTTTCTGTGATTTAAGCTGCATTCTGAAATTAAGTGCTAGAATATCAAGCTGTGGGTTTAGAAAAATAAACTTCATGTCAAAGGAACCACATGCCCTGTAGGTCATAACTAAGATCCAAAAGAAGTGACAGTCTTCAGCAATAAAAAAAAAAAAAACCAACCAAAAAAACCCAAAATAAAACCAACAACAAAACAAACCCCAAACACACACACCAGCCAAAAAAACTTGCCAGATAATAAATATGTTTTTATAAGAGGCAAATGGACCCAAAATGGTGAAAGTAATTGCACAATGCAATTCCCATGTAAATGAACAATGGAAAAGCAATTTACAACCTGAATTTCTTAATTTTTGCTTAAACAAAACCATTGTCAAAATATCACCCATTTGTTAAAGCATTTAGTATGTCAATAGTAAAAAGAAAGTGCCAAAAATGTGTTTTACCAGTCTTCAAAACACTGTTGCACTTCCCTCAAAAGCTATTGTGAGCATGACCAAGTTTCTAAGGCAAGTTTTATATCAATCCAAACTCATTCTAAACCAAATCTGTATTAATGCATAATTGCCAACAGAAAATACAGAATTTCATAGTTGTTAAACTATTTTGATATAGAAAATAAAACATTGTACACTAGCTGAGCTTTTGTAATTTTTAAAAATTAATCAAATACCAAGTTAAAAAAAGAGGTTATTTAATTAATAAACTAGCCTTCTGTCTCAGATAGATTTTTATATGCAAACAAGGCACAAAGTCAATGTGGCCCTTCTCCAGTTAATTTTGAACACTTACTCTGTAAGAGCTGTTCATCTATTTTAGGGACAAGCCCTTAAACTGTCAGTTTTGGTTTTGTCTTTTTCCATTTATTCAGGATCTTCATTTTTGATGAGTTGATAATATTTCATTCACAAGTCTGTTCATAATTCCCTTACATGAAACTTATTTTTACAGCTCTCAGTCAGTAATTCTCTGAAAACTCCTATAGTATTATAAAACGCCATTATAGCAATGCTCATCTTTTAAAAGGTCATTGGATAGAATGCAATTGGATAGTGCAAACAAACCTGGAAGCAAGGACTGGCAAGCAGCATTTGAAAATATTGGAGGGCTACAAAGGGCTGGATCAGCAGGCTGGAGCATTCCTCCTATTAGGACAGGCTGAGAGACTTGGGGTTCTTCAGCCTGAAGAAAAGAAGGCCATGGGAGACCTTATAGTAGCCTGCCAGTACTAGAACTAGAACTGGCACTAGTACTTAAGACCTGTTGGGTGGCTTCTCCGTCCCTGGTGGGTGTTGTGGAACTAGATAATCTTTAAGGTCACTTCCAATCCAAGCCATTCTATAACTCTGTGAAAATATCCTACATAAGTGCCAGGTTACAGAACTTGTTGTCTTGTCTTCTTTCTCACTCTTTAAACTCTGTGGGCATTCAAGGTTTTGCCATGTAGAGGAACAGTTTCAGCCCAAGGCGAGTATCATAGTCAGGTGGTTCAGGTACACTCTAAAGAGCACAATGTCTTGGTCTGAGTAGCTTGAGGCTGAAGAATCCAGGCCACCCACCACACTGTGCAAAGGTTTTAACCATGAAGTTACGTGTTTCTACTGTATTCTACTATTTCAAGGAGTAAGCCAAATCTATTTCTCCAGAAGAAAGTAGATAAGAGTGGATAAGATTCCCAGAGTCCAGAAAAAGACAGTCATATGTGTAGGCTCTAGCATGTCTGTTTAGGTTTGTTCTCAGCAGATCCTCCCTGAGCAGTCAATTTGGATTTCATGCTGAAAAGCTTAAACCACCATAACATCTATAGAAACCATGAATCAATAGCTAAAATATTAAATATTACCAGGGCAGGTAGACAGGGCTAAAATTTTCAACAGGTTAAGAACAAGATTAGTAAAATAAGCCAACAATCTCTTACCCTTCCACTTCCCTCAAAGTGAAGTAATAAAATATCATTCTTGGGGTTTTGTTTCGGTTTTGTTTTTAAAGTAGGCCAGCTATTACATTAATATGTACTGAAATGATTATGGACATTTTTTTCCCAAATAATAAATAGATAAATTTATATATTCATTGACCTTAAAATGCCCCACAATAGTTTTGCAGTCTTGCAACTAAAATTAAAGCCTTTAACAGGTGCTGTTTTACATTTTACATATGGGTCTTGTAAGTAATGTTTCTTTTAAGTTGGTATTTCACATAGTTATGAAAAAACTGGCCATAAATTAAATCAATTATTTTTAGAATATGCTCAAAAGTACTCTACTTACTTGGTAATGGTTAAACATAAATGGACAGCTGAAAATTACCATAAAAATATAAGGTGATCAAGCTACGTACTTCTGTGGTTGTCAGATATTAAAACTGTAGTTGGATATTAGCTCTATTTAAATAACTACAATATACAGAATGTAAAGACTAGGTGTTTTCTGAATTGAAAAGTAACCATTTGGCAGATCTCATAACCAAACACATTGAAAAAAATAGTTAGTATTATTTCTGGTGCATAAGACTGGTCAGCGTATTCAGCAATTCTATCACTTGTAAGAAAAACTGATCAGATTTATTGAAGACACAGAGATCGGTTGACTAAAAATAATGATGAGAATAAGCCGTTTATTCAGAGACATCCAGATCACATGGCACAATGGGTGCATTCAAGTAACATCCATTTTAATATACATTTAATACATTCAGTATTCAGCCAGGGGCATGTTTTGAGAGAACTCAAAACCAGGTTTCCAATGGAATGCTAGTCACAATCTGATTAATTATGAAATATTATTTTTTCCTATTCAGAGGGCAGAATTAAATTTTATTATTTAGGATTTAAAAGAACTTTTGCATTTTTCTTTTTTTTCATATTTGCAGGAAACTATATCACTGGAAAATATTCAAAACCAGTTGTTTTCATTTAAGGTTTTTTCATTGGTTTTCATGTGCAAAGTCTTCTGGTTTCTGGATGTCATAAAATTCAAATTGCAGGCGTACATTTTTCCCTTGGAAAAAAATGAAATCATCTTAACACTGATCACTGCAGTCATTCCCTGAGATTATAGAGGCGTTAAAGAATCTAAGCTTTTTCAAATGATTCAAATAAGTCTCACTAGAAATATCCACTGTTAATTATAAGGAATTAATAAAAGATGTACACTATTCTTTTCAACCATTAATATGCTTCCTCCAAAGGGAAACTAAGAGGGTATTGTGAAGGAAATTTTATTGTCCCTACAGAAAGATATAACTGTGGGTTAACTGTCAAGGAAATATGACAATACTATCTTTTTTCACTGACATTATATTTTGAAAACACAGAATATTAAATCAGGATACTATCAGCTATTCTTCCTTCTTTAAATTCAAGCCACAAAAGGTAGCAAAAATTGAGTGAAATTGACAGTTTTCAACTTCTCAAATCTCTTTCATAATAAAAAATTAGTTGGGTATTTTTTTATCATTTTATTAAGAATACTTTCTTTTCTACCTTACCAGGTCATAGACTTGCCAAATGACTTTACATTGTATCATCTTAAATATGCATTATTGCCTATCATGTCAACTTTCAGAGATATAATTCCAAAAATGTATTCAGATTGTTTAAAATCCATGCATATAATTCTGATAGAGAAACACTACAAGAATCTATTGTAAAAAACAATCCATTCAACCACAATGTATTTAGAACTTGTCACAGACTATTAATATGCATCATCCCAACAAAGACTCTCTTTGTTCCCAACCGAAAGTGGAAGATCTGAGTGAAGCTGGGAGGATTCTTGATCCACAGGCTTCTGTTGTTCATTCTTAAGCCAGCATGGCTTCTTTTTCATGGATATACTTATTTACTTTGTCTTCTTTCAGGAATGTAAAAGGAGTTTAAAGTAGCTTTAGCTGGGCTGCAAGATTGGGTTAATAAGATTATAACAAATCTTTTCAATTCTTCAGTCATCTTGCCTTGGGTTTGACTATGTGGTCTAAGGAAGCTTTTGAGCTTCAGCTGAAACAACTTTCACATTTCTCAAGATGCAAACTTCTTTATTAACTCCAAGCTTCATTGATAGAAGCCAACTTCTAGAGAGCCATATTATATTCACCACAAAATTACTGCAGCTACTTGGCAAGTATGTTCTATCTTTATGACACAATTGACCAAATGACCCCATTAAGTCAAACAGGCTCTGAGAAAGAGGCCAGATAGAGAGGAATCATCAGCAAAATGTACTAACAAATTTCTACGTGTTCCATACATTGAGGTGGCACTACTCTTCTGAGAGCTTTGGGCAAAGGTTAAGCCACTCATTTCTTCTTCCTCACATCCACACTGTGTCTGGTTTACTACGTAATTTAACCTAGGGTTAAGCATGTCACATTCTTTTCCCATTCCCTGTCAGAAAATACCCTAATTTCTAACAAAGCGTTTTTTAATATAGACAGATATTTTGGAAAAAATATCAAATATGTAAAGGAAATAAAGTAGTTTTATATCATATTTACTGAATATTGACCAAGAGACAAAACTACCAAAAAATCTGAAAGAAAAATAATATTATAGAGTCATCTTTATTTTTCAAAAATTATCTCTGACTATAATACAGTGACAGAACATTTCTGTGAGATTGTCCATTAAAACAGCATTTGTTTTACTCTTTCTAGCCAGATGAGAATTTCCACAGCGGAATCTGGTTGAACACATTATTTTTTGCAATGAGAATGTTACATTTTAGAAAAGATATTTTCTATAAATAGACAGGATTGAGTGCATTTGATAGAAAAGGATGAAATTAAATTACTGGGAAGACAATAGCAGTGATTCTAAACATCAACTTACACATCCGTTTTTATCTTATGTTAGTTTTTTCAATATTTGTGACCTCTAATACCAATTTCTAAAAAGTGTAACTGTTTGCATACAGAAGATACCAAATTTTTAAAATGGCTCCAGTGGAGAGAAGGATCTGGAGTCATTATATGTGGCACCAAACCTGAGTAAACCTGTAAAAACTATGGACTCAATGACCCATGATTCAGTGAAGAAGAAATAATCCAGTATTCACAGAGAAGCACCGTGCTTAAAGTTTATTAATGATCTCTGTAGAACTGAAGATGAGGGTGATCCAATTGAAATACTATATTTTTTTTAATGTTTACAAAGTCATCTACCACATCTCTTGTAGGAGGCTCTAAATGAAATTAAAACTCCAAAGGGGTGACACAAATACCTATTTGTATATTATGGAACAAAAAGAAGGATAAATTGTGATTTTGTAGAGGTAGGTCAATAATGGAGACTGTTAGGAACCTGCACTAGCATCTGCAGTGTTCAAAATAAGCTGTCATTACTAAGTTGTTCCAAGTTCTCAAGTTCAAATGGAAATGTCTAGTACAAATGTGTACCCACTATTTAGGGAAAATAAAGAGTCAGATCAGGTGACATTCTGGTCCCACAGTGGGTAAAAAAGCATGGGGAGAAGAAGTGAGGAGGATGCATGGCACAGTTTCTGTTCAAAGAAGAGTTAAAGAGATAATAACAATTATCTGGAAGAAAGATAATAGCAGTCTATAAATAGATATATGAGAAAGTGATATAAAATCAAGAGTGGCCTTAGGGGGAATCAAAGTAGTGTGCAAAGGGGGAATACTATACCATTTAATGAACACAAAAAGCAAAAGCAGAAAGTCCTGGATATGTTCATGGAAGAAAAACCAAAAGAGATGCTGTCTCTGACTCACCAAGTCCACACGCTGCTCGCAACTAGGAGGGTACACTGTGGGAATTATGACTGTATGCTTCCCTAGGCATCTGCTGCTAGTCACCAATGAAGAAAGGAAACTAGGATAAGATGGACTCTTTCATCTGATCCAGCATGGCAGAACTAATGTTTTTATTCAAGAACCCCTGGCATTACAGAGGCGAAACAATGTCAATTGGCTGATTAGCAGTATCTTGCAACAGGGAAAAGCAGATGCTCTTAAACTAAATTGCTTTATTTGGAATGCATACAGGACTGCAGCAGAAATTCCCACAGAGATCCTGCAGACTGGCCAAATGCAGTCCTTCTCACCACAGCTCTATGTCCATCTTGGGTGGAGTAAGGAGGGAGGGAAGGTTATCACATATTTTCTTGATATACCCATCCAAGCTCACTGTAGGAGCATCTACTTTAGAAACAAACGAACCATACAATCCTGATATTCCTTGTTTTTTTTCTAAATTGCTGACGCCAAACCCACAAGCTTTTTGAGATCAAGGCTTCATATATCTGAAACAGACAAATGTCAGTGTCCACCTTGATTACTTTACTGGGTTTAGTTATGTCCTTCATTTATAGTCCTTGTAATTTACCATATAGTTTGACTCTACAGAAAAAGCCCCTATTAGAATCAGAATTGATACAGCTCTCCCCTTAGTTACAAAGAGATTGTGAGTCGGGAGGAACTAAAAGGAGACAGAAGGAATCTAATGCCTTTAAAAAACTTTTTAATGTAATTTCGATCTCCAGGGCGGGTGCTCTGTAATCATAAGGTTTTGGCCACTGCAAGGCATCATCAGAGGTCAAAAGCAAAGTCTTTGGGGTGGTTTGTATTCTAATACTTTTGGATTTCTCTTGAGTGCAACTTAGCTCTGAATTTCTTTGATTTAAGGATAGTTATGTTATCATTACAATGTTTTATTATCATTAAGTGGCATGTTTCAGCTGTAATTGAAGTTTTTCTTGTGCAGTAATATAGGGTCTAGTTATAGGACTTTAGCTAAGAGCCACAGTTTGTAATTCATAGACCACTTTGAGATTTGCAAATAGAGTCTCATAAATCAGTTTAAAGAATAATAATGGAAGGCAATGGAATTAAATTATTAACATTATATATACACTGAATTTCATTTCAACTGACTTTTCATCATGTGGACTTTTTCTTGGCATATAAACATGAGGCTCTACAAAAGAGGGAGCTTCTTTTTGGTTATTGTGAGAGAATGAGGGTATTAAAAGGAAATTACTTGCTTGTGTAAGAAAACTTCAGCCAGTAACCAAGTAGTACTATAGGCAAAAGCAGATATTCCTTACAAGGATTGTGCAAAATAGTGAACTCTAATCATCTGCACCTTGTTGCATTTAGACATAATCAACTGAAAAGGGAATTGAGATATGTTTTGCGGGGGTTATACAAACCACACCGTTTTGTGAAGGTTACGTGTCAGAGCTGAACACAATGGCTGCTGAAGCTCATTATTCTCTTTTTATATATGACCACTTCAGCAATAATCTCCACAAATCCACACGAAATCCAAACCATGAATCACAAAATCATCATGTAGAAAAATCCCTATGTCCCAGAGACATTGCCATCTCGTGGTCAGATCCAAAGAGAACTAAAGCTGAAGTGGAATTTAGCAGTATATGTCCAAAATTGTAACCCTGGAACATGTGGCTGTTCAGCAACATCTTTATTAGAAGAAAAATATTTCCTGTTTATTACTCCATTAGCTCTCTTCTTCTCTATAAATGAAAGCAATACTATGTTTTGATATTCAGAACAACTATACATATATAGTACATATATATACACACTACACATACTATATATATATACACTACACATGCTATATATATATACCATATAGTTATGTATATAACTATATGTGAAATATCCATTTTAGAATGTTTTCAGAAATAATCCTGAAAAGTGTTAAGGTGAAATCATTCTGGTAAATGGATATTTTTTAGATGTCAGACACAGTTTGTAAATTCTTTACCAGCCAAAATGGGAAAAAAGTGACAACAGTTATTATTTGTGGTGAATACTCCAACTCTTTGAACAAGTAATATTATATTATTAGAAGTTACAATAAGCTGTTGCCCTCTAAATAACAAATTTTTACTGATTACATATTCTATCTTATCAATTAAAATCTCTGGAGTTCACTACATTGAGACTGACCTTCTCTAAATTCACAAAAATATGGGCTTCTTGGTTGCTGTACAACTTGTAGCTATACATTTGCCTGTTTATATTCATAACTTTAGCAATCATTTCAATTTTTATCATCTGCTTTTATGCACTACACAATAATTATATTTTCACTTTATTCTAATCAGTGCATTCACCTTATTTCAAGGTCCCTATATTGCAGTTTCCTTTCATCATATATTTGACTGGAAAAAAACCCCACTGTTTGTTTTATCCTTTACCTAAAATGGTTTCACAGAAATGCCACATATTGACCAAAAGAATTTCTTCATTACATCTAGGTAATGGGTTGCAGAGTCTTCCTGCTAATCCCCTTCAAGAATGGAACGCTGAAGTGGACAATGACTGTCCCCCAAAGGAGAGTTCAGAAGTAACAATTTGCTTGGCCTACTATAAATTCATTTTGGTTTGCTTTACTTCTGATCATGCTAGTGAAAAAGCTTAGTATCAGGGTTTTTTCCATATCAGGCAGCATGATTTCAGTAACATATTTGACCAGGTATGCTGGAGATGACATTATGATCACTTTAGGTGATCACTGTTATGATCACTTTAGGTAACAGCTACCAGTCTCTGTGTTCAGAATCACTGACACAGTGGTTCTGTGTCACACTCCAGCTGTCCACTCACGTGTTTTCAGATTATATTCAACTGATCTGTAAGTATTTCTATTTTCCAAACAAATTATTCTCCCAAGACATTCAGAGTACCAGAAATGACCACGACATTTATGCAAATGTGGAGTGTAAATTATGTGCTAGTTTAACAAAACAGAGCACAAAGGAGCAGCTAGCAAACTTTCTAGGACGCACATCCTTTGCTATTGTGGTATGTGCCACAGAGCTTGTTCCCCAGGAGCAACTGAAGGAACTGCCCCTTCATTTTCAGTTGGTGCTTAGACCCAGATGGAGCTTCAGAGAATGATGCAGCTCTTCAAATTTCAAGTTGCAGGGAATGCCTGGGACACTTGTTCAGCCCGGGGCACATGGTCTTCCAGCCTTCAAGGAGGTATGTGGCTGTCAACGAGCTATAGTGCGAAGTAAAAGAGCTCCAGGGGAGGTCTCCAGGCTGTGCTGAGATGATGAGAAAAAGATCATCTATATCTTCTCAGAGACCCCACACCTTCAAATTCCTGAACTTTCAACTGTAGTGGAGACCCAGGAAGCTGGAACGTGGAAAATGTCATCATCAGAAAAGCTGAAACTAGTGACTTCAAACAGCAGAAAGAAGGATCCTGCTGCACCTGAAGACTTGCAGTAACAGAATAGGTACAGTGTCTTCATAGCACATGAGGAGCTGGAAGTGCTATGAAAGTAACATACTTGGCATCTTAGCCAGAGCCTCTCAGGAACACTAGTAGGGAAGTGGTGAGTGACAGTGGGAGGAGACTGTGCTGTGGAGGACAGAGGGCCCCATCTCCAGACCTGATTTGTCCTTCAGGGAAGTTGGCTGCTTTCCACAGCCTTGTATTAATAGTATTATAGAGACATTATGGAGGCTTATCAGATCCTCTGACACTTGCTTCTCTTCCATATATGCACCAAAGACATGCCAGAGGTGAGCTGAAGAGTCAAATGTGACTACATTACTTTAGTGGAAAAGATCAAGAGCATGGAGGCCCAGCCAGTGTTCCTCTCAATCCTGCCAGTGATGGGGAAGGTCCTGAGGTCTTCATCGATCCTATGGGTCAACAATAGGTCATTTGGGTCAACCATGGGACCATGACTGTACAAGAAAAGGAGAAGAAAAGGTTAGGGGAGAGAACTCATCAAATTGTGCAAATGCCTGAGGGAAGGATGCAAAAAAGACAGAGGCAGGCTCTTCTCCACGGAGCCCAGTGACAAGACCAGAGGCAATGGACTCAAAACAAAGCACAGGAAATGCAATATGATCATCAGGAAAAATTTTGTTACTGTGAGGGTAACCAAGAACTGACATTGCATTTTCCAATATCAGTGTTTTGTAATTTGAGAGGAAGAGTGTATTACAAAGCATCTTTGGGATAAAAGACACTTTCCTTGTGTTTTTTTCACAGTAATGAAGTACTGGTGAAGAATTCCCAGAAGAGTGCACAATCAGCTTCCCATAGCTGTTTTTCTGTTCTTCAAGGAAGGCTAAAACACTGCTATCAAGCTCCCATTTTACTCGACATATGATGCCAGTTTCAAGAAATATGCTGATTTTAACAACTAAATTACATTAAAAAACAATATTTCTAAAGCTTGTCTTTTGCACAAAGTATCAGCACTGGCTCACATTGTTGTCTGTAGCACAGTTTATGAACTCTTAGACACAAATAAGTTAATCATATCTCTGTTGCCTCAATAATATGAATTAATCAGGTGTTGAATGAATTGTGGAAATGAATTTATTCTCCTGAAATCACATCATATATTCGTATGGAAAAGACTGAAAATCTACTTTTGAAGCCAAAAAGAAAAATTTTAATTAAAAAATGCACTGTGGTCTCATACAATCATGGAATGGTTGGGGTTGGAAGGGACCTTAAAGATCATCTGATTCCAACACTCCTTGTCATGGACAGGGACAACTTCCACTAGAGCAGGTGGCTCAAAGCCCCATCCAGCCTGGCCTTGAACACTTTCAGGGATGGGTGTAAGACCCCAAAACCCAAGGTACAAGCTCATCAAAGGGGTTTTACTTTAAAAATATTCAAGGTTCCAATAGTATCCATCCTCTGGACATATTAGAAGAGCCTTCCATTCTTTTAACTTCTTGAGAGCATGCAAGGGAGGAAAAGCTGCACACTGTTTTTTCAGGGGGTACTTTTACTGGTAAACTTTAGAAAATAAGAGTCCTTGGCAAAATTTTAAAGGGTAACTGTCAACCAAAATAAAGCATTCCCCAAAGCATTGACTTAGACCATGATAACACATACAATTTAGCAAAATCCAACCCATCTGGTCTAAGCCTACACAAAATATTAAGAAAGGAGATTAGGAGAAGTAAAGAAAAAGACAAAGTTACAGCTACCACCAAAGTCCTGTGCAAGTCCAGCTTCCACGTGTCCAGGTTTGAAGGAGCCTGGGGAACACGTTGCTGTTTTCATTTACTTTGCCCCCCCTGTGGCCACACCTCATGTGCCAGCCAGTCCAAGGCTCCAGGGTGTGGTTCTGGGGAGCAGTCCTAGGCTGTCTTTGACTGACAGCTGCTCTGGGGCTTCCCCAGGAGACTTGCAGGGGCTGGGGTGTGGGACAGGGCATTACCTCACCTCCATGAAATTCCACATGTATTTTCTCCCTCCATACACACACTTGAGTTGGTCCAAGCCAATAATTAATCTAATGATCGGGTGTCTCACATCATCCTGTGGATCAGAACAACAACTAGGACCAGATCTAATTGGACTTTCTTCTTCTATCGTGGCTGCAGTGGGGTCTTAACCTAATGGACAAAGGGAGAAAAAGGAGAGGAGAAAGAAGAAAGTATAGGAGAAATCATGTAGAGGGTAGTTTGTATTTTGCTATTTCAATAAGCAAAAACAAGAGTTGAGTTAATATACAGACTCTATGCAAGTCACTGTTTCCCACCCCATGAGTCTCGAAAATTGCAGGCAAGATGTAAACCAGGATTTGGGGAGAGTTCATTAAATCAGTCTGCTCAGTAAAAATTCTATGGGAGTAGTCCGACAGGCTGCTCGGTGATTTCCTTCGCTTTCACTCGTGGCTCTTAATACAACATTCTTCTTTGGTGAAGAGCAGCACTTCATATATTCCTTGCTTATTTGATAACAACATATCAAGCATTAGATAATTCTGTAAAACCATTTTTGACACTTATTGAACGTGCAAGATGCGTTTCAAGATGGCATGGCAAGTTCAATTTAAGGTTCTCTATTGCCCATTATATTGCAGTGCAATTTTACCCCTTGTACAAACCTTAAGAATAGGCCAATTTTCAATAGTTAGGCCGCCTTACATTTTGGAGCTGGCAATCTTACAATGGGTTTCATTTTACTTGATTAAAAAGAAATTTACCTATAGCATATATTCATTACAAATACAAAACTACACTGCTTTTACCTTTTACTGTTCACTTTTTGAAAGAACAAAAATAAAATTACTTCATATAGAATCTTAATATAAAGCTACAACATACTGGGTCGTTATTTACATTCAAAGTGAAGCTTGCAGGTATTACTGCAAAGGAAGTCACACTCTGACCCTAATCTAAGAGTGACATACATGCCTGCCTTCTCCTAAATTCCATTCCTTTACTGAATGTCATCTATACCCAAATGCCTGTAAAGCCCTTTTTGCTTTCACTTACTTTAGAGTACATTTGAGAGACCTAAGCCTGTATTTCCAAATTAACTCATTTCAGATGTATTTTTTCAAGTTTGTATACAGCAATTCAATATGCACTATTAATATTAAAATACATATTTTTATTTAGATATAGCCTTAGCCTCCTACTTCTACTGAAGTCAACATAAAAATCACCTTTGACAACCATGTGATCTGGAAGATCAATGAAATTGTTCAATTCCTTCAGAAATATTAACTCTTGTTTATTATAATTAACAGAAAAATTGTTATAATCAAGATATCATTTCTGTAATTTTCATCTCTAAAACCAGTCCCATTTATTGTAATAAAATACAGAACAAATACATCTTTCAATTTCTAGGAATATATTTTAATTAGTCATCCACATGCAGCAAAAAGTTTATGCAAAACAATTTGTATTAGAAATGACCAAGAAATATGTTTTGACTTTCCTATGTAACATTTATTTTATATGATGATACTTCACCTTCCCAACTGAATAACTAAAAACCTATGGGCCGCAATTAATAAAGCCACACCAGCAATAATACATTAATCTATGCAAAGAACAGTTATTCTCTAAACACAAGTATGAACTAAATCTGCTTTGCAGAAATGTCAGCCTGATCTGACCACTTCACAGCCCTGTGAAAAACTACTGTTCAGCTGGGAGCAAGTGCCAGACCAGCCAATACCCACCCCTTGCCTGAGACCTGTGAGAAGTTGTGAACTCCAGTGAAGAAATGCCACACGTGTGATAAGTATACATTACTATACATCCAAGGATAAAATTTAAAAATTTAAAAATTGTTTCAAGCAGACAATGGAAGAGCATCATTTTTTATTCCCCTAGACTGAGACTTAATTTAAGAAGATGTGTTGCATATGGACCGTGTGGAATTGACCAAAAATCTTCTGCCTCAAATCCTGTGTAGCTCAGCTATGAGTGGATGAGTGTATTTTCCCAGGCAAACACCTTTCCTGTACCCTGAGTAACTCCACTATGATGCTGCTTTGAAAAGACATCCAGGGATATCAGTGAGAAAAGAGCCCATCCAGTAACCTCTCCAATCTGGTCAGTCCAAAGGTCACAAGATGTGCAGTTCATGGATTAGTTATCAGTCTCGCAGTATAAATTCAGGCACAGAGACACAACTCTTAAAGCTAAAGTTGATGATCAAATGGCAAATCTACGAAAGCAGTCACCATCTTGCCTCAGACACCTTACGACGTGATTAGACACAAACTGAAACCCCAAGGATGCATCCCTGTACCTCTGTGCCCAGGTATGCACTTTCAGCAGGCTGTCTTAGCTTAGAAATGCTGTTGTGGGAACACAGGATTGTGTTAATTAATATTATTTTTATATATTTATATCATTTTTATCAGACACAATGGCTCGAGATTACTTCTAAAGCATTTGCATTCTTCACAAGGAAAAAAATGAGCAGGCAAGCTGATGTGAGATGCACAGCTTCAAACCAGCAGAGAATCTGGCCCAGAAAGAGTGTCCAGAACTAAAAGTGACTCTTCTGATATACCATTTTCCATAGCTGTGAATAATACTTTATTTTCTGCATTCTTATGTCATTATATGTAGACACAAGCACAGATGCACGAAAACAAGTGTGTGGATGAATTTCTGATGTGATATCATGTGCCTTTCCTTTTGGACCGAAGCACTGCTAGACCCACTTCATTCTGAGATACATGCTTTCAGCAAACATGTTGGAATAACCTGAAGAACATTCCTTCTGTTTCTACTAATAAAGGAAGAGATTCAAGCCACATCTGTAATGCTGAATTTCGGAACAAGGTGTGCTTGTTCTACCAAGCATATGCCAATAATTCAAGGCAATCAGCAGGGTACATTACAGAGAAAACTCTGAACCAACAAGCTGTACAAACAAAATAGCAATCAGAAGATTTAATGCATTTCTGATGTACATTTAAGGCATTGACACTGGGCCACAGATGTACATGTGTTGTGTTTTATCTTGTTGAGATATGGCTTGTGAGAACCTATTATAACACATCATCACCCACAACTACTTGGCCCAGCAAAGGAAAAATTCCATCACACATTACTCCTGCAGATATATTACAGAAACAAATTGTACTTGGAATTGAAAAGTCACCGGCTTATTCTGTCTTAATAAATTCCTGCCAAAAGGCTAAGTGTAAAACTAGAAATACTTCCCAAACATTGTTACTGTATTATCATCTCTGACATCTCAAGGGCTGCTTGGGGGATCATCTAGATATCATTTCAGAGTTCTCACAATAAATCTGCTTTTTTTTTAACCTGTACTTGGTTTTATGTAGCCATTTTAAGTTTTCTGTACTTGAAATTTAGCATCCCCTTTACCAAAAGGCAAAGGCTGTTTCATAACAAGGGCTCTGATGCTTCGATCTGACAATATTATACATTTTTTCAAAATCATAGAAAAATGACACTTTCAAATCTTACTTTAACTTTTCCAAAGACACAGTCTTAAATTCTGTGATGCATCTAAAATATCTTAATAGATATGATTCTGACCCTGCACTGCCATCTTTATTCTAAATTATGCATTATATTTTGACCATTTTTTATTCTGTTATCAGTATTTGCAAAGACTCTTGATGGTTTTCTTTCACACACATCTTGTAACTCTTCCATATGTCATTGTAATATATGGCAATATTGTAAAGTTCTCTGGTACATTTCTGTTTTCTTCTCTCATGTTTTTAATTCTTTACCTCTCTAAATATATACCTGAGAAGTGTATAATATACTGGTATGAGGATGACAACATGAACTAGAAAAGAGCACTTTTTTGATGTTATTCCCAAAAAAACAATCTTTCATGTCAACCAGCGAAATGATTTTGTCTCATTTTATTTATGCTCCAACTAATCATCAAAAAAATAACAAAAAAATATACAAGGTATGCCTAAGCCATTGATTTAATGACTCAGTTCCACTGTGAGTTCCTGCTTCTTTGACAGGTCACAGTTCAGGAGTGCTGGATATTTCTTGGGATGAAGCAATAAGGTCTTTACCAAGAGAGCACCCAGGCCTGGCTGATAACTTAGGTAGGCAGGTACAGGGATGAGACAGCTTCCAGTCCTCCAACACCATACATTCAAAACCACATTCATCCCACACTCCTCTGCAAATGGTACATACCCTCAGCATCATGCTACTGATGTAGAATGTAGTAGAAATACGGGATGATGGAAAGCAGCCCTATAACTATCTTTGTTCCAATGTAAAGTTATATGAAATCTGAAGGAAACGTAAGCAATTTTTGTAACTGTCTGAGTCCTACTAACTTCTATCTACCCTATGCAAGGCACAGGGTGGCATAGTGAGAGGATTGGCACATGCTGCCTATGCTTTCCTAGAGCTAGAAATGTGTTTACTTTTTTATGTTTAATACTTTTTGCTCAACTAATTCAGGGTTCTCAGTCTCAAGTAATTATTCATTTGCTGTGTAAACAAATTGCCACCTTGTGGTCCAAGAAGCCCTACCATGCTGTTCATATAGCAGGAAAAAGTGTGAACAGCAATGGTCACCATGGGCTTTTTTCTTAATCGTGTATCTTTTATTCTTGTTCTTCTTCTCTGCTTCCTTCCTAAAATGTTCCAGCATTTTTTTATATGGAAATGTGGACGGTTCTAGATTTACACAATATCATTCCTTCACAAGTTATAGCACATGACATAAGTTTTCTACCAGTCATTTATCTCCATCCTTGTTCATGTCCTCATGTGTTCTTTTGGTGGTGAAGAATTAGTAGGCTATTGTGAGTATTTTGGGTGACCAGGATGCTTTATCAACTATCTTGCTTTTTTGGGAGAGATATCTTTCCTCCTTTTCTTTCTCATAAGTGTCATTTTTCCAGCTGTCAAAGTTGAGATGTCTACTGCTGATCTTTGTATGAGTGTTTGATGTATAGAGTGTTTGATGTATATAGTGTTTGATGAGAACTTCAAACCTCTTCCAGAATATCTACTTAATATGTCAGTGTGGAGTGACCAGGCATTTCTGTCTCTGTTTTAGCATTCTGCCAAAACAGAACAACAGTTTACTGTTGGCTGTGTACAGTCCCCTCTGCACAGCACATTTACATCAGCAATCAACAGTTCTTGAGTTAGGCAAGTAGGAACTGGTCATTTCAGCTGTGATGAAAGTCAACCACTGTGGTGTGAGATATGAAGGTGCACTGCAAAGAGGGGTGATCTCGTTTCTCTGGCATCCGAATAAGACAAAGACAATCGGGTTTCACAGTTGCGCATCAGTGCCTTGTAGTTTAAAACTTGTTAATGTTAACAGGCCCTGGTAAATGAATGAAAAGAAAATTGATCATTAAATGATGTGATAAAATGTATGAACAAGACATCCAGATACCAGGAGCTTTCTGTGTACTGAATGTAGCAGCCTTATAGGCAACAAGCTTACAGTGTACACCTGCAGATCCCACTAAATTGTTTAGATTGCACACTTTACTGTAGGTCAGGGCTGTTAATCACCAGAACGCCCCAGGGCAGCCACATACAGCCTTATTTATGGGCAAATCAAGAAACTGAAATACTGAACCGTGCCTGATTAGCTGCACTAATATGCTACTTGTGGCTAATTTCTGAGCTGCTTAATTCGCAGGTGTTTGCCCTAGCCAATAAATCATGCTTTCTACCTCCTCTTTGCACTCATGACCTGCCATGCATATGTGGAGCCTGTTTAAGTGACAAGCAGGAAATAATTGATGGTGCATTAAATCACTCTGGTGTTTAGTGAACTGGTTCCCCTCTGAAACAAGCCTTGCTACGTTCCCGCTCCCAGGCTCGTTTCAGATGTTATTGTAACCCAAGTCTTCTGCGCCACTGCTTGCAACCTTTCAAAGGTACAATGTGTACATTTCCTCATTTTTATTTGTTTTACTTGTAGAGCACACTATTTGCATAAGACATCACTATTAAACTTTCCACAACAGTTAATCACCAATGTGATGAAACAGAACAAAATTCAGTGGACTGAGAAGCTGGGAAAGTAAAGTACCAGGAGCCTTATCAGCTCCAGCCCTGCACTTTTGCTTTAAATATTCTTAAATGAAGCTGTCAGTTATCAGGGGTTCTCAGTCATGTTTTGTATTGATCATCACTAAGTTGCTTACTCTGGCTCCCTTCCTTCAGGTGAGAGAAAGGGTTCTGAAAGTTGAACTCACAGAGACAATCAACTCCTACCTCACTCTGAGTCAACAAATGGCAGAGTTGTGTTCTTTCCTGTACCTCAACCCAACCATTGAGAAACTGCACAATTTCCAAGCTTTAATTGAAAATATTGTCAAGTGTATACTGAGAGGCCATTCATACTGGGAGGTATTCGGATTGCACTGTAGCTGAGGTGGTAATTCCTTAAGGAATTCTGGATGAGCCACATAAATCTATTTGTATGGCTTATGGAGAATGCATTTTGGAGCAAAGGGTAAGAGGCCCTGATAAAATTCCTGTGCCATTATTCTGGTGTTAAAATAAAAGTATGTCAAATTAAGGAGTTTCAGAAAATAAGTAAAGATTCTGGTTTTGAACATTTTTACTGACCACTTAAGACTTATGCTGAGACCCAACCAAAACTGAAACTGATAGGTAATGCGGTAGTCAGCTTCTAAGTGCATCACACAAAAACCTTAGTGGTATCCTGCAAACCACAGTGTTGCTAGGAGTTTTGTGGTGATAGCTAAAAGTGGGGATTTACTGAGTTATTTTTTCTGGGGGTGCTTAAAAGTGGCCATATTAACTCAGCAGAGTGTCACATTGTTTGAGGTACATTTACTTGGGAGAAATTGTTCTGCAGCAGCTGAGACCAACAGAACAAGAATTTGGCTTTCCAAAAGCTAATTTAAATTACAAGGAAAAGGAAAAAAAAAAATAAAATGGCTATAAGTGGTACAAAAAGATTTTAAAGAGAGTGTATAAGGTGGTCACAGTAACCGTGAATCAATCCTACCACCAAAAAATATTCCCCATATGTTTCCATAGGAAACCATACAGGTAAATAAAGCAGTAGTAAATACAGAAATTATCATCCTTAGTCATAGCCAACTGAAGAAGTTTTTAAAAAGCAAAAACTGAGAAAATTACAGGAAAAAAAGACCACACACACAATATGGTACATTAAAAAATTGGGAATAGCTTTTTAAATGCAATAAAGAAATAATAACAAAACAATTCATTATTTGTATGGGTTTTTTCCCAAGTTTGATATGTAATCTATGAAGTGCACAGAAGGCCAAAGTTTATAAAGAGACCTTAAATGCCCTATAGTAGCTACCAGTGAAGCTGGAATACTGAGTTACATGAACACTTAGCCTGACCTAGTATGGTAATGTCATGTTCTTATCTTCTGAGGTTATAAAATGAATGTTCTGCTGTCAGAGTGTTCTCGCCTGCTCTTATGCACTTTCCTTGAGTGCCAAGAAAGTATTTGTTAACTTCTGAGGAAGGTGTAAAGTCATGTTTTGCTATAGACTTGCAAAGAATTGTGTTATGATTGGGATTATGAGGCATTTTTAACACATTTTTAAATTGTAAGGCCAGAAAGAGCCATTATGTTTGCCCAAAGTAGTTTCCTTTTCTGTTTGGTAATAGTACTTTTTCCTGAGTATTTTCTAATTGGAAGGAACTAGTCTTTTCTCTTAAAAAGGATTTTGTTTAGATTTGAAAACTAGTACCTTAACATGGAACATATTTTTATAATTTGGCATACTTTTTGCAATCTTTTTAATGTTAATTGAATTATAAAAATAAAAACTATGTTTGAGGTGTTGTGTTTCAATTTATCTCGACTACCTTGATTTAAAGGATATTCTTAACACAAATATCTAATTCATAAAGGTAAGTCGTAATGTCTGCCCTGAAAATTTAAGGGTGAGGTTTTCAAAGTTCTTCTACGTTAAATCGCAAACCATCTGGTCAACCCCAGTATAAAGAACCATAAATTTTGGTTTAAGGGCACGACTACTGCTAGTTTTGCCACTACTTATTAACTGAAAATTTTAGTTTGGTCTTGATGTCTATTAGAGGAAGACATAATGCATGCAATTAATATAATTTTGGTATAACAGACTACAGTATTTTGACTCAAAATATGAGTTTTTCCCATAAGATCACTTTTCTTGGAAGTGAATATTTGGGTTCAGGGTCTTTGTTTTGGGGTTTTTTTTAGTTAAAATAGACTTTTCATTTACTCTCTAAACTACCTCAAAATTTCATAACCTTTTTATTAAATATTTTTGATGTGTTTTCTCAAGGATTATTGAAACTAATTACTTAATATAATTTAATCATTGTTTTATGAGGAAAAAAAGTAACATTTTTCTGTTACATGTTCAGTAGATATTTCAGGTAAATAGCACTGTTGAATTACATTGTTTGAATAAACAAGTGCTATAAATTTAAGCTTGATGATAGGTCACAAATAAATAACAGTAGACTGAATTGGGGAGGAAAGGAGTGAACAAATTTGTACAGTGCCTCAATTCTTCCTTTATAACCTGTTGGAGGTGCTTTCTGGAACAAATTACTCTTTGGTCATCTCATGTTCATGGGAAAACTCCAGATGATTTTGATGTAGACAGGGCTAGAAGATACATACACACAGATTGTCAGTATTTCTATTCTGACTTGACATTTTGAATATCTTTGGATTTTTGTACCAATCTTGAGAAATCATTAAGATACCTAATGTTCATTGGCCTAGATCTGTGTCTGTTAAAGTTCAGGATATTGTAAACATGAGATATTGGACCAAAAAAAAAGTGTTTTCTGTAAACTAACCATTAACATTATTTTGGTGTAATTCTTGACATTTTTGTGGTATTTCAAAGAAAATTACTGAAAAGTTCATTAAGATTTATACAGGACTCTGATTAGCATAATGAAATGTTATTTTTTTTTTGCATTTTTCTTTTCTTTCCCTGCTCATCCTCTTCTATAAAATAGATAAACCTATGCTTCACTCATGTTAACTTCATGTTTAACAGAAACACAACAAACTCTGATACAAGGATCACCATTGTGGATTTTCAGATCAATTTGTCACACCTCTAAAATAGTCTGAAAATCTAATATGAAGGTGTTTTTCTTTCAAAAAAAAATATCATTGAATAAATTGGAATGTACTTAGAAATTTCTTTAAACTGTCTTTATTTTTGTGTTTGTTTCCTTTTACCAATATATTTTTCCTAATCCAAACTTCAGTGAATTCAATAAAGAGATCCCCCTGAACTTTCAAGGGCTGTGAAACAGCCTCAGACTGTTACCGTGAGTTCTGCAAGTGTAAGCTGAAATAAATCAAGCTCCTATTTTATGCAGTCCTGGAGAGGTTTATTAAGATAAGGACTAACAGTAGCCTGTGATCACTACTTGGGCATACACTAGTAGCATTCTGATAGAGTTTGCTGAAGTTCCACTAGTTTTCTCAAAGTGATGTAGCAAGTAGAGTGTTAAGTTTAGATTACCTTAGTTGCTCTTCTCCATATTCATGATGTTCTGAGTGTTGGACAAATTTGAACCGCCTCATGTCATTTTTGTACCTTAAATGACTTCTGATTTTTGAAAATAACCCTGATAATGCACTCTAAAGACTTCTAGCAGGAAATAATCAAAAGATATTTGCAATTTAACCCCATATTAACAAAGATACCTGTTATTGAATTTGGGTTTTGTTTTCTTCATTGTCCTTGAATTATTTTCTCAGTTAAAATCCACTCTGTATTTCTTCACATTCTGGATCAATACCAAAGGAATAATGTATGACAATTCATAAAAGGAAAAATGAAAGATATAATGCAACTTAGTAACACTATGCAATTGTCATATTGATGAAATGTAAGCACTGGAGAGGGATATGGGAACATCAAGAAATGTGATTTTCGTATTCAAGAATTAAAAGTGTGCCAGACTTTACTGTCAGAATACTCTTTCAGGATGCAGCAATGAAAAGTTCATATTACAAAGGTCACTCAGAGAAGAAGAAGGTCACAAAGTTAAGTACAGCCAGGGAAGATCAGATAATAGGGAATATCTTTTTCAATGCTAAAACAATATGTTGCAAGAATGGCAAAATAGAACACATAGCAGTTAGAAAGGGAAATAAAAACAGGAAAAAGTAAAATAGAAGGGTAATACAAGTGAAGCTGCAGAAATCAAAAGAAACACTGGGAAACAAGACTGAAACTTATTGAATAAAATAAAATGTATTCAGAGCATTCAGATGGCAAGATTCAGAAAAATAACTGGCAGAGTGGCATCTCAGCTGATTGCAAGATACTTGACGAATACATTTAAAAAATTGTCATGTGTTTTCATATAACACCATATGAATAATTTAACAGCGATGCCAAGATTTATGAAAAGAGTATTATCAGTGAAATGTTAATGCATAAGACAAGAAATTGAGGGAGTTTAGGGTGACTGTACAGTTCTAATTTATAAAAATTTACAGCATATAACAGGGACTTGCAAATTTGGGACAAGATCTTTCTGTATTTCTATCCTATTAACAAAGATGAAAGCTTGATGAAGTTTGGGAATTCTGTGCCAGTTATCATTTAATGCAATCTTTGACAAACAGAAAATATATAATACTGTTAATGCAATATTTATACAGAATAGCAAGCCTAATTATTTTTTATTTAATGTTTTGCTTCCTTTGATGAGCTCATCATAAAGGGAACCTTTGTACTGAAAAGAAATTTTATGATGTCATTAAAATGTTACAGACTCAATCATTATGTAATGTTAGCCATTTTGCCCTTGGAAAACCTATAAGGAAGAGCATGTGCAGGCAGATTGATTTGTTTGCTTGCATGCTTGGCCTCAGCATGAGACAGACATGCTGTTCTGATTTCCTGTGGCATCTGTTGCACCTCAACTAAGAAACCCACCTGTATTCACCATCTTACGCTTTCTTATAATACATCAAAAAGTTGATGAACAAGCACAAAGTAGACAGGATTCAATCATTTTTCATGTGCAGCTCTCATCTGCAGGATTGCAACGGTTCCATGCAGTAATGGGAAGCTGTTGTGGAAATCTCCTGAGGGGACACGAGTGGATGGGGTACAAAAATGTGGTCAGTGTCTGTTTTAATTTTATGATGCCATAACCATTTTCCAACTTTATCTGCCTTAGTGTTTCCTATAGAGAGAAAATACTAGGCTGGATTCTCATGATTTCAATATGTGTACATACAAGAAAATCTGATGCTCAGACACTAACCCAGAGTTGCTGAAATCACAAATTGTGAGCATAATCATTCTCAAAAAAAAAAAAATTGTCCTATGAAACAATATAATTTGAATTAAAATGATTTAGACAGTGCAAGTAGAAACTGTGACCTCAAGAGCTCAGCTTATGGATTCAAGCCTTTAGGGCAGATGAGGCTAAAGGCAACCTTTCTGCTAAAATCTGTTTAGCTATCTGTTCTTTGCAAACATAGCAGAAGACAGATAGCATACTACTCTGATAATGCATTTTTCCCCCCTTTTTCTCTATGAATATTAAAAGTTTGCTCAAAGCTAAAGTGCAAATAATCTCTAGGTCAACAATTTTTAATAAAAATTTAATAATTTTTTTATTAAAAATAAAATTTTAAATAAAGAAAAAAACAATTTTTAATAAAAATAAAAAATTAATACAAATTTCCTCTTCCTCCATTGGTAAGATAAAGAAATAATGGAAATTAATTTTCAAACTACACAATACAATGTGCTTCATAGGGTGACTTAGAGGGCATTGTTTCTTCCTGACATGTCATTTCCTACACAAAATCTTCTCCGAATCTTCCAGTACTATATTTTAACTGTGTGCTACAACACCTTTTGCCATGACTTACAGTAATTTCTCATCTATTGGTAAGATAATGGGCATGGTCCTCTCTTAGAAAATACTCCAATCACTAAATTTGTGTCAGCAATATAAAACTCACATGCACAGTGAGACAGGACATGAAGTCTGATCATGGTCTGGACCATGGAATTACCTCCAGTTACAGAAATACAAGCCTTGTACCAACCAAAAAAAAATACATCTTGCGGTGGACATGGTGACTCCAAAATACATCTTAGAACAATAAAAATTTAAAAGAAAAGAAAAATCAGAACAGGCTTTTCAGTTGAACCTCTCTTGAGATCAGATTGACAGTAGAGCAAGAAAAGCACAGAGAGGAAAAACATCCATGAATCCATGGCATTGCCTCTAGAAATCTTCACCTAGGTACAGCTGTATTTAAAATTCAGTTCCTTCTACCTTGGAACCCAAACTATGTTGTGTATTCTGCAAAAACAACTATGCATCAGCAGAGATTGTACATGAGAGAGAAATTGATTAAGGCCTTTCAGCTCTGAATAGCATGAAATCTCAGGCTGTTAATCTTCTTTGTCCACCTAAGAGTGTTTTATGGGTTCAAGTTTTACCTGAAGATGTGTGTTAAGCAAGTTCACTTAACCAACAAAAGATGAGTTAGGTCTCAGTGCAAAGTTTTGACTTTTGCAATATATTTTTGTAATGCATTTTTAAAGATTATTTTGCATATGCATGCAGACCATTACACAGGTACATTATGACTACAAACAAAACAAGCAGATTCCTTAGATATTTTAACCTCTGCAGTGAGGAACATTGGAACATTCCTCTTTTTATGCTTTTCAGACTGCTTTATATTACACATGACTACCAATAGCAGTCGTGGCTATTTTTCTCCTTATTTTCATTTTTTTTTCAGTGCATTGTGGATTATTTTGAAGAACAGATCCTATTTTGAAACTGTAAACAGTTGATGACTCAAATAAAAAGTAGATGTTTAATCAAAGTTTTATACTTACATATTGTATTGCAGTGGTGTAAGACACTAAGGGTGAGACTCAATCTGATTATATAGTTTCTTTACATTTCTACAGATTCTTTTCATCAGCATGGTATGAAAGGTCTCACAAAAACTGTAATTCAGGTTTTCTTTCTGTCTGTCCATGAGTAGTTTTCTGATTTCAGAAATAATGAATGTTGTGATAAAGTCTACTGATTCATGAGCTGCCAATTTATTTGGTCATCTGTTCCTACACAAGTCACAGGAAGTAGGAAAGGAGGAACTTATATGATCATACCACCCTTCAATCAGCCCAGGACCACCTCGAATTGCATTGTTCATGACAGACACATATTGCAACTATTTTATGAAAATCCTGTGACAGAGAGATCCCATAAACTCCCTGGTAGAGTATTGTACTTGCTATTTTCAGGGAAAGATTTTTTTGTTTGGTTGGGTTTTTTTCAATGCAGAATAAGTATGTCTTTCGCTGAAAAGGAAAAAAGTTATTCCCATCATATAACCCCCCCATAGTTATGTTTTCTTTCTCTAAGCTAAATAGCAAAATTTCAATTAACCTCTTCTAACAGCTCACATTTTCTAAGCTTCTGATCTTTTTCATTCTTCTTAATTTGATCTTCCTCTTGTTGAAAGATGGTATTAACAAGCTAAACGTGGTATCTCAGCTGGAATCACTCCAACACTGAGCAGGGTAGAAGCATTAGGTCACATGTTTTTCAGGGTATATTCTTGAAAACCCTAGGTGATGGTTGTCTTTTTGCAACACAACTGGTATGGTTGACTCAGGCTGGGGTCCGCTACAACCCCTCCAACATTCTCTGCTTCATCACTCCTGCTTAGTCAGCTTGTATTTGTTCTTGCCAGCATTTATTCTTATCTAAGCATAGTGCTCTGCTCATTCACCACCTTTTCAATTTGTCAGAAATGGTTTTTCTATTGTAATAATGTCCACCACTGCATTTCATGCCTCAGCCGATCTAATAGGTTCCTTAAGCACCCTCTCAAGTCCTTTGCCCAATTCTCTGGTTAAAAACTAAAACCAGGACAGATCTCTGTCAAGTCTTGTTCGCTACATTCTTCCATTTTGAAAATGTACTGTTAATAGCTATAAACTGGTTATGGTTTCCCATCAGTTGTGTGCTAATAACAATTTAACCTAAACCACATTTATCAAGCTTACTTATAAGACCACAATGCAAAATGTATTACCAGAAGATGTATGCTGTCAATTTCTTTTTTCACCCATCATGTAATTGTTTTGATATAATTTACCACTCACAACTCCCTGTTGGGTGTTTGTTCCTTCCTTGCTATCACTCTGGTGTTTGCAGATTTTTTCATTATTAGATGACTGTATTTTCTAGGAATGGAAGTTTCTGTAACCACCTTATATTTCCTACTTCTTCCTACTTTTCTTGTTTATATCTGAAGACATTCTTTGGCATTTTCTCTTTTTCTCTGGGTCTCTTCTGAGGTCCAGCTCCGAAGTTCCACAAGGTCTCAGAGAAAATGGCTTCTGGTCACAGTGCAGCTGCTTCATTCAGATCTGTGATCATAGCAGGGTGAATTGTCCTGGCTCAAGTGATTTATGGCATCTACAGAACAGCTCTCTCAGCTATTGTTTCCGTGTTGTGGACTGATTTTTTTTTATTTTTTTTTTTTTTTACCAAGACAATGGTCAGCATTAACTGTATGATCACTGTCAAACCTTTCAGCAAAAGTTGTAGCATACTGCCTTGTGGTACGCTGCCATACTTTCCAGAACATAGAAGAGTGGGAGAGGGAGCCGTTACCAAACTAGTAGAATATGGTCAACTTACTCTAATTGACAAGCATTTTGTTTTACATTATTGTTTCCTACTTTTGGCCTGATATATTTCTTACAGATAAAGGAAAACTCTTCCTTCTCTTTCTCTTTCCATATGTCTGGCTTCTTCCTTTACTTCTTTTCCTCTCTCTGTTATTGTGAGTTATAGATCTTGCACAATCTAATGAGATGAATGTTATAAAGTGAGAATGGGAAGCTCTGTGTTTTCACTGAACTAATGCCTACCTTGGTCTAAGGGGCTTATTTGCAGCTGAAAGTCCTGGCAGTCTAGAAATAAATGCCTCGTAAAGAATTACTTAATTTAGTTAATAATGTTTGAATCAAGTCATTCTTCATTTTCCATAAAACTAGAATAGCCTAGAAGTAATTCAATTATTTTTTACAAGTACTAATGAATAAAGTAAATGTGTAATTTCCAATAAATTACATAGTTACTTGTGGTGTGAAAAATTGTGCACTCAAAACAAGTAAAAAATGTGTCACTTTTATTTTTATAGTATGTCCTTTAGAAGAGATATTAAAGCACTGTTTATTTTATCCCATGGTACTCTATAGAAAACTGTAGATTAATTTTCCCTCAGAGAAGCCATATAGCATTTCAACCCTGAAAGAAAAAAAATATGCCTTAGAGAGAATCATTCAGGTGCCTTGTATAAATTCTTCAGTAATAAGAAATAGGTATTTATGCACTTCATACATAGCCTGTATCTGTTGAGGAAACATGTTCTTTCCCTGTCAATGGAAAGATTTGAGCTTTTTCTGTCTGAGTCTTTTTGCCCCTTTTTGAATTAAAATGCAAACTTAGGTATAATCCTGCCCTCTTGGACAGTGTTTTTCTGTTTTGAAGCATGTTGTTAGACTTTCATTTCTCTAGGCAATGGGTAGGACAGAAGACTCATGAATGGAAAATGAGATTAAATACCTCTCATGCCAAGCACTTCCTTTCCCTCCTCTTTTTCTTTCAAAGCTCAAGAAAACCTGTGTGTGGAAATGACAAAGGAAATTAATATTTTTAAATTTAATATTTTCAAATACAAAAAAAGATTACTTAGAACAGTATAGTATTTATAAAAACATAATTACTGTAAGCTGGGATCCCTTTTAACATAACATGCAGGCATTGCCTAAAAGTAATGCATCCACTGATTGTGCTGCTACACTGGGGCAGAAAGGGAAAATAAAGAGATTCACAAGTAACCATAAATGAAGAAAATCCGCTTTAGCTTTGCTGTGACCTCCAGGAAGCAGAGCATGAAGTGCTTTGATTTATCACAAAATTGGAGCTTGCATCTAGAAATGTAAGTGTGGGATCATTTACTTAAAAGTTGTAGTCATCACCATAATCTTTAAGGAGCCAGATCCTGAGGCAAATTGCTGATGTGCTGATGTGCTAAGGCCTAGAAAGCCGGTCAGACTTCCAGGATACTTTACAAATATGGCAATATCGACAGGCTGTAAATTGGTTTCTTTGTGCATGGTGTCTAGCCAAATAACTCTTAAGGAAAGCGTGATAATAGCATAAGTCACCAAATGCATTTCACCAGGCCTCTGTGCAGTTGTAACTCCTGAGGATAAAATAAACCAGCCATGCTCGTTTTGAAGACAAGGTACTCTTACTTAGTTGTGAAATAAACCAAGACCCGGCACAATACAGTCTCCTCCTCTGCAGTAAGCTTTGTCTAAAGGACATGAAACCAGCACCTTCACAGGTGGCGCTGGATCGAGAGCAGGAGCAAACAGACAGGGACTTAGTGAAGAAACATACTGACCACTAAGATAATCCAGGTAAATCAGTGCTACACATTTGGATATGCACAGAGGAACAAAGATCTGTGTGACCTCCAAGCTCTGTGTGTTTCTGAGCTGTGAAGGTGAACACAATCTTTGCCAGAATTTCTTTAGATGAGATGTCCTTTTGGTCAGAGCATTTGCAGTTCTGGTAGGCAGAAGTTAGAAAGTGTCCCTTGTTTCAGCTCTGCTGACCAATGACCCATCACCTTTTTCCAAGTACTCTACTGCATTCTGTGTTTGCAGCAAAAGTACCCAAACGGAGAACCATTAGTAAAACATTAAATAAATGTTGAACAAGTGTTGACTTCTTACAATGACTCTAGTGTCATGCTTTCAGTAATCTAAAGAGCAACAAACGCAAAGCACACAGTGAACCAGATTTTATGAAGGAAACAGGATAACAGAAAGAGAAAATACATTTAAAAAAAAATGTTTATGTCATTTTTTTCCCCCACAGTAACAGAATCTTCAAAATAAACAATATATGATCAATATGTGCACAGATATGCACTAAGAGTCTATATAAAAATGTTTCTTATTGTTAGAAATGCCTGGACTACCTTGTCTTCTCTAGTATGCTAATGACACATGCTGATTTGCAAAACAGAATCCAGTGTAGGCTAACTTCTAGCAGATATGAAAAGGTTTACACAGATGAACAAAACTGTGTGTGGTAGCATACTTGCAAATTTATAGTACAGATGTCATTTTCAGACATGAAGACATGATGACATGACTTAGAATTTCCAGCTAACTCTAATTAATTGGTACACTAAAATGCTGTAAAAAGTTAGTATCAACAAATCTGAAAGCATTTTAGAAAAATATTCCAGAATTTTTCAGTCAATGTAAAAATGTGGTGATATTTCTGCTACTCATATTCGTGAGATTTGTTTCCACAGCACAGACTATACCTAGAAGGAACTAAGAAATTAGATTTTCTTTTTAAAATATCAGTGCTTTCTAAGTTTAAAATAAATATTTTCTTTTAAATTTATTTTCCTATGGGGAAAGAAAGGGAGCTGCACAATCATTTTAAGATAATTTTTGCAAATAATACAGCAGAGTAAATCAAAATTGAACCACTGTACTCCTCAAAATCAGAAGAGTGGCTTATATATCCTCTATATATGGTAAGATATTATATCAACTACTTAGAAAGGAACTCACAAATTCCGGAAAATGAACAAGGAAGAATCTGAACTAGCTAGTAAGAAATAGTGAGAACCACGATGCAGCCAGTCCTGGACAGAATGATGAGTCCTGAGTACCCAACACAAGGATCCCAGCAATTGCCCTCTGACAATATAGCTCTCTGACCCCATGCTACCAAGTCAGCATTCTCTTGCATTCCCTTTCTCTGAACCCAAAACTTTTGCATTCATGACTACTCTTGTTTCCCAGCTTCAAGAAGGAGAACAGAGGAACAGTTCTTTCCAGCCAGATCATGGAGCCTATTTGTTATGCTGCATCTCCATATGACATGAAAGCTTTGAGCTTGAACCCTTGCAGGCCAAGCGACTTTTTGGTCCAGCTCAGTCAATTTTTATTAAAGCTCAATCAAGACAATTAAAACATCCTTGGTCAACTTAGAAGAAATTCAGGCACCTACGCCAACATGCTGAAATCTATTCCTGAAGTAATTAATTTCATATGCTTACTTAACGGGTTATAATGTTATGAAATCGATTTGCTAGTTTTTTTCATAATAACTATATTCAATACAAACTGTCCACTTCCCAATCACCATATTTTCAAAGATGACCCATAAATGTTGTTTTCTCAGTTCTTCACATTATGTTCATGGAACATAATGTTTTTCACATGTTATTATTTTTGTTATCTTAATATAAATGCTACTTACGTGTTTGTAGCTTTAAGTTTTGTGCAGATACAAATTGTAGAAAAGAGCATGAGCAGTTTTAAACATTAGTTAGACTTCTTAACATGCAGTTAAGCTTAACTTATGAGAGTTTATGAAATCTGACAGGTCTGAATTAAGAAATTGAAAAAAATTTCTACTAGAATTTTCTTGTGGAAATTTGTTTTATATATTCTCAACTTGTTCCTTTGTAACTTGTCTTATTATTTTTTATATGAAAGGTTTTGAAAAAAAAGGATTTTTTTTCTCCTTGTTATGGTGTTGCAAATATTCCAATTTAAAAACAGTAATGAATAGTGCCAGAAAAAACTACTTGACCACGATATCAACACACTTCTTTCACCACTAGAAGCACACAAAACTTTGGCATCTGTACTTGGGAACTTGGCTGGGAATATTTTGTGCAATTTGTGCATTTTTTTCAGATTATTTAGAAAAAGAGCATTATGCAAGAAGTCAGAGAACTATGATATCTATTAAAAACTAAACCAAGGCTCTCGACTGGAAATGGTGTGTGGAAATAGTATTAATGTGGAAAATGTGTGGGGATTCAACATCCATGTGGACTCAGAGCACCTCTGAATATGTGACAGTTTAATTTGTAGCCCTACTACTGGACAGGGCCATTAGCTGCACAAGAACCCTCCTAATATTTCATGTGGCTCATTTGCGCTGCTCAGTGCCCACCTCTGTCAACTTGGTGATGCAAATTGTCTGCTCATGGTGATCAATGAGTGCTACCAGCAGGCTGAGGAAAGTGATTCTTCTGGGAAAATCATATCTGGAGTTGTGTGTCCAGATCTGTACCCAATAAAGAGATAGAGATACTAGGAAGAGTCCAGCAAAGGGTCATGAAGATTATGTGGGGACTAGAATCTCTCTCCTATGATAAAAGGCTGAAAGAAACACAGGAGGTTCTGCCTCCGAGGGTGGCCCAGCACTGGTACAGTCTCTCTTCTTGGAAATATTCAAAAGAGGTCTGGACATGACCCTAGTTGAGCTGACAGGTTAGACTAGATGACCTCCAGAGGTGCCATCCAACCTCAGCTATTCTGTGATTCTGTGAAATATGTCCCAAGTCAGAAGTATGGATATGTAACAGAACCCAAACGCTGTATGCACCTCTCCTGGACTCACCCAGGACACCATCAGGCTATAACATGGGAGGTAGATGCAGCATGGCCTTGCTTTCCCTACCCCGAGGACTTTTATTTATAAGGTTATGTTCAATGTTCCACAGAGTTCATATTTTTTATGTTCGTAAGAAATGGACTGTGCTTTCTGAAGATTTCCCTCCATTTCAGAAGGATGTCCCTTCCAATTTTTCCAGCTCATGAATGTCCCCCATTAATAATTTCTGTTCCTGAAGTCAGCATTCTCCCTGAAGGCTGAGTTATGGCGAGAGTGTTCCTCAAGTTGTGCTCTTCAGTGATTGAGGTTCCATGTTTATGGAAAGTAAAAAATCTTTTGAGAGTCTCAGGGCACTGATATCTTGCATCTCAGCAAATTGCCATGGGGTAGAGCATTCTGGTGTTATCTTTTAATACCAGAAGGTGCAGTCTTATAGATTTTTATGTTAAGATGCAAAACAGTGGCACCCGGTGACTCCAGCTCCTTAAGGAGAAACAGTATTTTTGTATTGAGTCTGTTCCGTTCCTGTATTCATCAAGTCACGTTGCTGAGCAAGAACAGATCAGTTAATTTTTTGGCCCAGCTTGCTGCATAGCCATATTAATTGGAATTTTCCATGAAGGATTTATAGGGCACAGTTAAAATGAAATATACTTGCTAACACCTCTGCAGAGGAGTTTATATTAGAAAATAGATGCGAACTAACTGGCTTCCCTTTAGAAAACAAATGTACATGTATACTCTGCACGTTGCAAACCAGGTAACATATATTGTTCAGGGTATAAGTTAGACACAGGGAAAAAAAAATAAGGAGAAAACAAGATCAAGAACTTAAATCTGAAAAGCTTCCAGTTGTCTTTTCCAGAAAAATAATAATGCAAAATATTTTTCTGTATGGTTTTTTTTTCCCCTCACAAAGCAGCTACTTCTCAGCCACTGAGTGGTAAAGTTTCACTCTAAATAAAGCATTGATGGTATGAAAAAACAGCTGCAAAAAAGCCCCAAATGACAGTCAGTTCTGAGTGTCAATCTACACATTTAATGAGAAACTCTGCTCAATTTAATGAATCCTGGTGCTTCAGTCTACCATCATTTTAAGTAGAACCTGCATACACAACTATGTGGTGTCAATTTGGGGTGTATATTGTGGCAGTACAATACACCTCTGAAGGGAGAACTTCATTTTCTGAACTATTAACCATTTAAGCAATTGTTACTAATTTACTGTGAGAAACGTGTGTGAAAATATATGTGCACATGACTGGCTTGATGAGACAGCTTGAAAATGTTTAATCAAGGATGAATAATTCTGTGTCTACAGTAGCAGTTAGATTACAAACAATCAAAAAAAAAATTATACCATCACTTCACCAGTGTGTCAGGGGTGAAAGTCTAATTGGATTGAAGTTGAAGATAAACCAACTTCACTGTGAACTGACCAGTTGAAATTTAGGGGGGAAGGATCATTATCTTGAGCTTGACCTTTGATTGTGATTCTGATAAAACCTGAAAAGAAGGACCCTTCTCCAGAAAGTGTATTTCATGTATATGAGGCGGGAGGGTGGAAGGTCAGGGGGTGGAGAAAGATAAAAAAAAAAAGGAAAAACTTCTTGAATGCTGCTATTTAACATCAGAACTAGGTTGCTGATTACAATGCCTAGGTCTGGATGGTTCACTCATTGTACATATGCATATATAGTATTACCACTAACAAATCCTTACATTTTTGCATGCATTTGTTAGCTACAAGTGCTAGCAGAAACAAAACACTCAGATTATTTTAGGAATCTGTCTAAAAGCCTGCTCTTGAAATTCTGCACAGAGTTGTCACTTTTAACAGTGGTACTGAACACCAAACTAATGCTCATTATAGACAGCCATGAACAATCCCAAACCTCACCCCCTCCACCACACTCTCCCTTGCACAAATCCATCCTCTCACAGCTGTAGTGGACTGTAGCCGGACCCTCTCTGCATGAGGCTGAGAACCGGCTCATGTAAATACAAGCTGAAGAATTTAGGTTGTGTCACGTAGCAAAAACAATGAGTGGAACAAATGAGCCGAGCAGCTCAGAGAGCTGGAAATCTCTAATTACCAGAGCCAGTCACAGGCAAACACTGAAGGAGGGGTGGACTGTTTGCACCTAGTGCCACTCAACCAGGGTGACAATAAATTTATGAAAGGTCAAAGAACTTTCCATATGTAAAACTTGCAGTGGGAGCGATGGGGGGGCTGTCACACAGCCGGTCCTGCCAGAGCTGTGGCGATGCTGCCACCTGCCGATGTCTCACACTCCTCTGAGATCCTTCTCCAGGTTCTGCTCCACTTTCCCAGCCTCCCTCCTTGTGTGGATAACTTACACTGGTTTTGTTCTCAACACTTGGCAGAATTTCCAGCGCCGCATTGAGATTATAATACTTTCTTAGGACCTACTTGGAGCAACCTGCCATCTTATTCTCTGCTAAGCATCCACTGTCCTGCATTCAACCTCAATATCACCTGCTGGAAAAGCAAAAATAAATCTTAGACAGCTACTACTTAGCTTTGTTAAATACAGTTACCTTTTCTAAACAGAGCTTTCACTGCTAGCATTTATATTGCTGTGGGCATACTCCTTGTTAACGTGCCCCTTATTTGCTGGTTTTCAGACTGTGAAAAATGGTGGGTTTTTTTCAAAAAAGCCTTTCCCATAAGTATACAAAAACTGCCACATCAAGCTGACTAAATAAAGTGCCTGTTATAGCAATAAGTCTTATTTATAAAATTCACACAAAAGCATATATAAATGCATAAAAATGCACACATAAACTTGTGGAAGAAAGTACAATCAATAAAAGCATTGTTAAAAAATTAAAACTTAATAATTTTCAAGAAATATATGCCCTCTGTGAATTCCTCCTGCTACTTTTTTCTAGCCATTTCATCTAGGTTACATTAAATAGTGTCTTTTGGGGAGGGAAGTTTGCGACAGCATACTCACTACAGGCTGTAAGGGACATTGCATTCTGCAGTGCCCCACTCAGGCCATTTCTGCATTTTACAGTGCCATTACGTGGTGTTGTCCACATTCCCTGGTGGTGTCTATGTGAAGAACGATCAGAAGCAGCTCTTTGCAAAGAATTGATTGAGTAGGGCAATCTCCAGTAGAATTTTCAAAATTAATTTACTAGCAAAGTATGTCCTGTGTGTGCTGCTCTCCCCAGCATGCACACACGCACATGCACAGGCACAAACACACGCTTTCAAGAAGCTGTTGAAAAATGTCATATGGTGTTTTGGAAGGACTACCTTGTCCTTTCTCCTTCAAAATGTTGATTTTGTGTAGTTAGGTGTGTGAGACTGCTTAGGACAATGGCATCCCAAGTTTTCATTTAGCTCTGTACCTGCAAATATGTCTGAATTTTCATGTTCTGAAGTTGCACATGCCATGATCACACCCGCTTGTGCTGCTAGCAATCATGGTCACAGTGTACTTTCAACTTGTAACCTCTGCAAGATCCAACCCATCTTTCCATGCACTACGCCTGCCAGAATTCAAGTGTTTTGACAATGCTCTCAGGCATGTGGTGTGATTCTTGGGGTGGTCCTGTGCAGGACCAGGAGTTGAACCTCATGATACTTGTGGATCCTTTCCAACTCAGGACATTCGATGATTCCACACATGAAGGAAAGGCTCCTTTTAGCTGTGCAAATGCTTGCATAAGCTTGTGGTGAAAACCGTGGTCAAAGCTCAGAGGAAACGTGGTAGTGGCAACACGACCTGCCCTCACAGAAAAGCCATCAGCTCTCCCACGCTGTCAGCCCAGCACAAGCATAATTCTTGTTTATTTGTTCCTGATTAAGGACTCTGCACCTGAATTTTAATCGTGAGAAAATCGTGTCCAGTACACAGAAAGAGACAGAGAGAGGGTGCCCTTGGGAGGACCTTCTGTAGCAATTATTTGGCCCGAACCACTAAATTTCTTACATTATGTTTAATCATTATAAGACAGATAGACTAAGGGTAACAATTCCAGCAGTGGACAAGCCCTGATGGTTAGCTAAGGTACCTAAGGGTGTGCATTTTAACAAACATTTGCATAATGATGCAGCTGTTTAAAAATTACATAACAGCACAATTAAAATACCAGAATGGCACAGTTGAGCTGCTGCTCAGGTTAGCTGATCCTGAATCTCTCTGCCAGCTGCTTTCTTCTCTGGAACTGCTTGTCCACTTAAAATGTAAAAGCACGCTTTTCCAGTACCGCTCACAGTTTTCACTCACATATATTCACTTTGGTGGCCTGCGTGGTGCTTTTTTTAAAGAAATATTTCATACCTATAACACACATTAGCATTTTAAGATTTGCCACCAAAACAATACCAGCCTTTAAAGGTCTCCTTTATCTGCCGTTAGGAAGTTGTGGACTAAATATTGTTTACAAATTTATTCGATAATAATAACAGATATAGGTATAGAGCAATTTTCTTTCTCTAAAAAAAGCAAACATAAAACTCACAAAATACCAACTCTTTCAACTCTCTACTAAGTTTCTAATATATTCTAATTGTTTAATTGAACGCTGGTCTCAACTGTTAACATTACAGTAGGTTTCTGCACTTTACCTTCAGCACCACTACATATGTTTTAAAATCTGCATTTAAATACCGTTCAACTTTGACATAAAGGGAGTGTTGGTGTTCTTCTCTTGCTGACAAAATTGTTTCTAGTCAAATGTTGTAATTGAGGTACTAACAGCTCGAGTCTTATCTGCTTTGACAACCATAATACCAAATGGAAAGACATGGCTTCCCTTGCCTCTGATTTTAAAGATTAAAAAGGACTCAGACCAGAAGTCCAGAACTTAATATTTCCTTGATTGGATAAGACTGATTTGTGACATCAACTCTGAGTTAAATGTTTTGTTTAGGTCTCATCCCCGTTCAAGACATGAAGTGTTGCTGGGAGGAATGTGACAAGCAATGGAAGCCCACTCTAAGCTGAATTATAATGGCATTTCCCATTTCTAAAAATGAAAATGTAACAGTAAAGCTGACAACTCTTGACTACAAAGCACTTATTTTTGATTACTGGTATTTATTTTTTATAACTGATATTTTTTAGAAAATAAATTAAAAATTAGAGGAAGGTCAGATGTAATCTCCTCCCCGTGCTTCAGGGAATTAAAGGTACTGGTCACTGAGAAGACTGTCTCTCTTTAGGCACTAGGTTTCCTGCTGTCTATTAAAAGTTATGCAAGACCAATGAAGAATGATAATGAACAATAATCTTTCAAGAAATTGCCAACCTGTGGAATTAACAAAAATCTGACAATATTTTTTGTAAATATGCAGTTGTTTTCAAAATGGAAACTGCTTGATTTCTTCCCAATTTCATTTTGACAAAGAGAATTTTGCTACCATGAATCCTGAACTGCTGCCAAGATTATTGTAACATGAAACTCCTCATTTAGTATTGAAATTCATGTTTTTTTCTAGAGAAGTTGCAAACTGAATCAGAAACATTGTTTTACTTTGACTACCAACGAATGCAGCTTCTATGATGTGCAAGAAACATCTTACAACAAGCACATGTCAAACTGTTTCCAAGCGGACTTTCTTCAGGATGAAAACATAAGCTGGTTTTCCTTTGTTAAAAAACACATTGCTTTAAAGAAGAAAATAAATTAAAATATATATATTTTCATGAAAGAATGAAGCAATAACAAAATAAATTTAAAGTTCAAAGCACTTTCCCCACTCAAAAAGAACCCCACCGCTGTATGTGTTGACTGATGTGCCTTTGGCTTATTACCAGTGTTACACTATTTATTTGCTACTTGCAAAGATAACAAAGGGAAGTAGGTATGTGCAAGTAACCCTTTTACCCAGGATAACGGACTTGTACCTGTCCAAAGACCTGTAATCTCAATAGAAAAAAAAAAAAAGTTAAATAAATAGGCCTAAGGACTCCATTAGCAGGTAAGCAGAGAATTCACAAAGAATACATGGTTGCAGGTAGAGAGAAATGCAGGGAAAAAAAAAATCTGCATTTTTTTAAACCCCGGAAAATAGAAATATTTTATAACTATGTCATAACCTCTAGAAAGTCATTTTCACAAAATAATTTTTAAGAGCAGTTTGTTATACAGTGAGCTGTGAGGGGGTCAGTGTATTTCTGTCACAATGTCAATATGACTCTTTCTTGAAGAAATGCACACTGGTATATCCATCAGGAACAGATAAGGACTTCAAAATCCGGCACAGTACTGCTTCTTCTGCAGAAAGAAAGTAGAAGCAACTTATTTCCAAAGCCACAACTGCAGCAGAAGGCAGAAAAAGATGTATCTTGGCCAACTGGTAACATCGACTGCACATAAATGGCGCACATCTGTCAGCTGTTTAAGGTTTAGAACTGCTCATCTACTGCATAGGGGTAGGAGGAACAATGCTTTCTTTTTACATATCAGAATTCACACTACATTTTATATTTCCTTGGGCTGAAAGTTAAGATGATGGTCCCTTTTTCTTAAAAAAAAACCAAAACAAAATTACTTTAATTTTTTTCCAAACACTACTAGTTGAAGCTGAAAGCCAAAGTACAGTTATAGGGAACAGAAGAGTGGCATTGTGCCATAGCCCTAGTAAGGATACTCATAATAAACAAACTATTTTATTTTTCCAGAAATTAAACTTAGATGCCACAAACATAAAATGAACAAATATAGGTCTCTAACATACACGTTACTACACTTACACAAGAAAAGGCTTGCATAGACATTTATAACTCTGAATGGGAGGAAACATTTTATGAAGGGAGCTTGAATGTCATTTGAACTGAGCCATACCATTCCTATTGTGTGGACAGGTTGATGATATGTCCATTAAAAAACCAAATACTAAATCCAGTTGTAAGTGCAGCACTTAGTTGTTCATCTCTGACACATGTAAAATAATACCTTATGGGTGATCTCTGTACTGTTTAAAACAAGTTTAACATAGTTATTACTGGAAGCCAGATAGATATAAGTCAACAAACTGGATTAATTAGTTTGGTTTGTAGGAGTAAAATGAGGAGACAATCAGCTGTGATCAAAAACATTCGTGTTCTGCAAAAGGCACTCTGATTCTGTGCAGTGCTTAAAGTTTGTTCAATACTATGTAATGTAATAAAATGTTACATAGCCATACAGATCTTTCTTCTACTTGAGGTATTGTAAATCACTATTGTTTCAGTGGAGGCAGGATCAGGTTCTTAGTTAGAAATGATAACAAGCCAATTCTCAATTCCCTTATATTTGCCAAAGATAGTTGTCATCTTTGACAAAGATGAAGAAATGGCAAGGAAATATATTCATGTGCTTTAGACACTGGCTTTTAGGAGCAGAAAAACAGGTATCAAAGAGCACAACTTTAAGCTGTTCCCTTATGCTTTAAGCATAAGCAACAGCGGCACTATAGATGACTTCCCTGAACAAAGACTTGCATGATCACTCCAACTTGCTCATGAGTCTTTTACTAAACTTTCGAAATGTACAGAAATGGTGTTTAAAAAAGTATTTTTAAACCTGTTGTAGTATACTGGCGGAATTTGAATTGAATTGCAGATGTTCAATGTCCCTGAATTACTACTTTCTACTAAGAGACAAAGAATACTCCATTAAACTTCTGTTTCAAATCACACTACTTGTCATTAAACAATCAGAGAATGTTTTCTCTTTCTTTTGACCTTGGCAATTAACATATAAACTTTCAAAGCTCTACGCTCAGGCCTCTGAAAAGAAATATGATATTGAACACAATTAGTGACGTAAAGATGAAGGAGACAAATAAAGGGTATCTAAATATAAAGAAATTTCTTAAAAACTCTTCCTGGAAATAAGACACTGTTATTAGAGATTAGACAGTTTAAAGTGAAAAGACATCTGACATTTGCATTGATGCTATAGTAGTGTAGCTCTGACTTGCAGTAGGTGTAATTAGAGCATTCAGTCTACAGAGGAAGAAAGACCTGTCACTCTGCAGCAAAGCCCCAAGCAAGGCAGGATAGCTAACAATGTCTTATCCTTAAATTACGCTTTTGATTTGAAAAAACATTTTAAAAAAACAAGGTTTGAGGTGGATTGTGTAGTGTTAGTAACTGAACCTTTCCCCACTTCTCTGTTAATATTATTACAGCAAGTTATTACATATTTTTTGAAGCCCAGAGGACAGCTCAAGATTCATCTGCTTGAGTAAATGCACTGATAGGATTATTTTGGAAAAGTATGATGTAAGCAGGCTCTTTCTAATAGAATGAAACCCCTCAAGGTACTCATAATTAAATTGATTAATTTGGCTTGTGAAGGTGCATTGTGTCATCTGATTTTGGAGGTAGACAAATATCCAAGAGACAGAATATCAGTGTCTTCTTGTTCCTTTTTTATTTAGGGTTCACGTACTCCCAGCTAACATGGGAAACATCTCAGACAACAGCTCCTTTTCAGCAGAGCTGATTGAGTGGAGTTGGAAATTTCTGTTTTCTCCAGTACTGGAAAAGAAAGGATTTCCATGCTTTGGAAATAGTTTTGAATATTCTGAAAAACATGAAATGCAAACAGTCCAATGCCTGTTCAAATTTGAAGATATTCCCTGAAAACCCTCCTCTTCTTAAAAAATTCCCATCTTCTGGTAACAAGAGTTTAGACAAAACAGATGAGGTTCTCACTTCTACATGACCGAGGATAAAGTGGATGATACCTACAATGATGCCTTCCTCTTTTCTTGAAACAAAATTGATCTTTTTGTCACCTACCCACATAGATCCACTGGCACTATTTTATCATTACAGTGCTTGCCATGAGACAGAGAAGGGACAACTTAATGCTGCTTTCTGAAATACTAATCCTAGAGACTTCGAAGTGGAGATTGAGACCAAATGCCAGAGAGTTTTGTAAAGAGTAGCTGACTGCCAGATAATGGCCTCTCACCTACATTTAAAGCAAGCCACAAAAGTTTTGTCTTGTAAGGATCCCTAAATCTCCTCTGTTTAGAAGGAGCAATAGCTTTGTTTGTTGGGTTTTTTCCACAGAGAAGTGGATAACAATGTTAACAATTATTGACAGGTTCAATTTCTAAGAATACCACCAGCTACAGTAACAATCAAAGAGAATTATTTTGGCTTCCCTTACTAAATTCATGAAAATCCATAACTGAAATTTATGGCAGAAAGTGAAATATAAGGCACAAAAGCAAACCCAGTGAAATATAACAGAAAAGCAGAGCTATTTGGCAAGTAATCAATTTAGGATTACCATGAAACAAGGCAAACTGTCTCTTCAAAGAAGGCTTTCTCAATAGCTCTCCTACTTCTGTTGAGAGGGCACTGCATTAAACTTAATCATCATTTAAACTACTTATGAATAATTGATTTAGGAATAATTTCACTGACGAAAATCTCACAGTTCAATTTGCTACAGTTTGTGGAACATATTTATATCCATTTATAACAATGCTAATCGACAGCAATCTAGACTTTGGAACCCTTAAAAAAATTAATTGAATGTTACAAACTCAAATAGTGTCGATCAACATAATTTAATAGAGTGTCTTCCATAGATTACCTAACAAAGATCAATCATAATCTCAGGACCCTCAACCATTTCTATTCTCTTGTGGTTATTAAAATAGATGGGATTTTCCAGTATGTCTAGAAGATTAATGAATCAGATTTCTGCTGGATCAGAGTGGGATACTAAATAAGAAAGGAGTAAGTAGTCCTCTGGAAGAACCCTCACCAGTAGCCTGTCTCCACATGTCATTTTTGTAATTGGAGTTCCATTTGGAATATCTTTGTTCATCACAATAACAGAAGCATATACCTAGGTTGCAGAATATTTAGCTCTTTTAAGATTCCTAGAGGAGAGCAGCAACTACAGGTGTTCTACAAGATGAAAAAAATAGTCAATGACAATCCTGAGATGTTATATGTTGTCTAAATGAAATAAATTTGTTTATTTTATTGTGGCAATTGATGACTGAATGTAACATAGTTAGACTTTTAATGTGGTATTGGTTATGGATATGCAGATAGCTGAACAGAAAATGCCTGTACCCTATAGTGCTAGACAGAGGAGAGATGAATTGCATTTAATACTCTGTAATAGTAAGACAACAATGAGTTATTGCAATATCTCTGGGTTTCATGCATCTCTACATGACAATACACCAAAAATAGGATATCTTTCCAGGTAATGCTGTTTAGCTTTTTGTTGGCTTGACATAGAATCATAGAATCATAGAATTAACTGGGTTGGAAGAGACCTGTGAGATCATCAGGTCCAACCCTTGATCCACTACCACTGTGATTACTAGATCATGGCACTCAGTGCCACATCCAGCCTCATCTTAAAAACCTCCAGGGTCAGAGAATCCACCACCTCTCTGAGCAGGCCATTCCAATGCCTGATCACTCTCTCTGTAAAGAACTTTTTTCCAATATGTAACCTAAAGCTCCCCTGGCAGAGGTTAAGCCCGTGCCCTTTTGCCTACTGCTGATTGCCTGGGAGAAGAGACCGACCTGGCTACAAGCTCCTCTGAGGTAGTTGGAGAGAGTGATGAGGTCACATATGTGTCCCAACAGAAATAATAAGAAATAATTTTTTTATTTAAGAGTGCATATGTATTGTTCTGTTGAACAGGAGGACACTGGAAATAACAGTTTACATGCAAATCCAGAATAAAAACATAAGTGGTAGAAGGGTCACCAACACATTAGATTCTACACAATCAAGAGACATAGCCTAGAGTACCTGAGCTGACATGAAGGGTACTGAGTCTTCTTTTACCTCCCGAGTACAAGAGATGTAATGTTCAGTAAGAGCAATATGGTTCCTCCTCATAGACCCTTCACATGATGTTGAAAATATCAGCTGATATAGAGGAACTGAGCATAAATTTTGGCTACAAAAATGTGACTCTGCAACATTTCCTTCGGTCAAAGAAATAAATCTCCAAAAGAACCTTAATAGAAAAAAAATCAACTTTCTTTCCACTTCTCTATTTCTATCTAGTTTGCTTTTTAGACAATATTTCAGGTTTCCTACGTGGTTTTTATCACAAAAACTGAAGTGTCAGAGCAGGGTGAGCATTAATTTGTGATATAAAGACACTAAGGAAGAACTGGAATTTTGTTCTTCATGTCCCTTTCAAGGTACTGCAAATCCTCTTGAGGAAACTAATGCTGAAACAGTTATAAGATTTAAAAGGATCATCTTGAAAATGACAGATTTATACTGACAGTCCATACTCTCCCTGTGAGGAGATTTACCGTTTCCTTGGGTGATGTTTGAAATTAACCAGGTTCTAGAACCACAAGCCCCAGAAAAGACATGTATTTATAGGAGGGTTTTTTCACATTTTATATACACAAAAAGAACATCCACCTTGGCACCTACATATTCACTTTCCTACTGCATCCTATCACCAGCACAAGGGTCCAATTTGGTAGCACACCAGCTGATGTTGTTCCAGGAAACTTTACATCTATATGTAGGCAGTTGCAGGAACAGTGCAGCGCTGATATTGCTCCCCTCAATACCCTTCAGAGAAGAATCCTGTGGTGAGAATGAAAACAGCAGCTGCTCAAATGTGGCCCAAGCAGAGGAGAGGACAAGCTCACCGGTAGGCAACCACCTCCTAAAGCAGGCCTGAATATACCATGCAGAGGACATGAGCTCAAATTTTGCAACCTCCCTGAACAGGCCCACTCTTTACATGTGAGACTGAAGAACTAAACCAGAATTGATACACACTGCAGATGACAAGGAAATAAATTCACCCATGTGCACCTGTTCTTCAAAATACATATAAGTATACTTTGCTTCATGGTCACTCAGAGGTTTAGCCATGGTATGCAAACTGGTAGGACTTTCATACTCTCTTTTGAGAAGAGGAAAAGTAGAAATGAACAATTCAAGTTGTAAAACTTTTATTCAGGGAATAATATGCAATGGCATGGAACATCAGGAGAAGACTTGGATTATAGGTTTATCTGTCTCTTTTTTATGGATGACCTTGAAAATGCTTAGAGAAAGCTAAAGAGAAAAGCAATTACATTTTTGAAATTACACACCACTGTTCTCATTCATCTTGATAAGCACTTTTAAGGAATCCAAAAAAGGCTAGAATATTGCTTTTGTAAAAGTTGTAGAGACCTTGTTTCTGCAGAGCCAGTTTTAAAATACATTTAGATGTACAAAGATGAATTTTTATTTCCTTTGTGTTGCTAAATTAGCTACTCTTGTTAAAAAAAAAAAAAAAAAAAAAGGATGCAGCGTTATATTGAGGTCCTGGGGGAAAAAAATTATGCAAGATTTTTTTTATTTTTTTCCTTGTTCTGGAAAGATATACAGCAGATCAACTTATGCTGTGCAATTGCCCCTACTGTGTCACAAGCATCTGCGCTCACCCTTTTCTGTGTATTTTTAAGTGTGATTGAAGTGTTGATAGGAAGCTGCATTTATAAAAACAGGATGTTATGCAAACAATAGGCACAAGATCTTAGTTATTCTTATTCCTGCTGGTTAATCTCCCTTGTGTTCATTTAGGCATGATCTGTTTTCATATCTCTTTTACTCTCATTATTATCTTGCCTTACCAATTATGTAAGGCACTGAATGGCCTGTTACACCAGTCTGGGAGGGCTAGGGGTCAGATGGAGTCATGCTTAATGTTAAGTGGCTATGAAACGTTAAAACCTGTAAATTCATCAGGACAGTTGGCCTAGACCACTGCAGGGCAAGGAGTGTAAGTACTTTTCTGCTTGAATTACGTATGGAGCAGCACTGGCTTTGAAATGCCAGGATCCACGCTGAGCCCAGCGAATGCTCCCCAAGTGCATAGCTCCAGCCTCAGCTCTAATAGCAGGAGCAATAGGGGTTATTTTTGGAAGCTCTTGGCAGACAGATAGAAAAGGAAACTTCAAAAATCATTCTTCCTTTTTACTGAGGACCCCCTTAGGAGTACTAGTGGGAAGAAGTCTGTCGATCTGCCACAGCTAATAGTCACTCAGCAGCCCGGCATAACCACCGCTCCAGAATCAATACACTGCAGCTATTCAGTAGTACCACATCTGATGCTTGAAAGGATGGAAAATACGATATGTGACAGCTGCTTATGAGTGATAGTGATAGTGAACAAAAAGCCTAATGGGTACTGGAATCTCCCCACCCTGCATACAGAAAAGGACACAGAAGGGAATGATGACTTTTCCTAGCACGGCTGCACTCTTCGGCAGGCACCATTCTGTGTGCCAGATTGGCAACTCCAACAGCTCAACAGCAATTATTCAAATGCCACCTCTGAAGCAGTGGTTTGCTACTCACAGTATCTCTACTACCTCACGTGCCAGACTGCTGACTGCACATCAAGAGGTTTTTCTTGTTGGACAAGAGAAGAAGGGACTAACAGACAGAAAACAGAAAAGGGTAAAATCTGTTAGTCTATAATTTGCACGAGGAAAGCAAGAGCTTTTGTAACCACAAGGTTAAAATCTAAGCAAGGCTAGTTTAACTTTGGAAAGAAGGATTTTCTGATGCTCCAAAAAAAAATTGATGATGTTTTACTGCTGGCTTCATCGGGAACGCAGTTGTATATTCTCTTGGTCTGCTTGAAACTTGGCATCCAGGAATATTTAAATAATTTCTGGAATTATGGATTATTTACTGAAATATAATAGTCTCTCATGTTGATGTATAGTAAGGCATTTCTTTGGCAAAGGTAGCTTTGCTTCTGTCTATTGTATGGCTTAGCATCTCAAACTTTTGGCTCCAAACTTGAATATACACTTATAGTTACACCTCACCTCCATGAACTTCATGCTTCATTGTGTGAGCATAACTAAGATTGGTATTTGCAGAAAAAATATTCACTTGTTCTGAGAAAGAAGCTAATTTTTAATATAGCTGAAGTTTTTTAAAATATGTTTCAAAACAATTTTCATAAACTAATCATTCTGGCAGGTTTCTAGAGAAAAAATTCTTCAGTGTAAAGCAATAATGTATTTCTAGCATGCAGAATGACAGAACACCTCCCCAAAAGGAAAAAGAAAAAACAAACAAACAAACAAAAAAAATTAGAAAAAATACCATCAGGAGAGAATCTAATTATTAAAGACATTGTAAAAGTAATGACTTTAAATTTGGTGTAGAAAGATGAGTTTGACCAAAGGTTAGTTTAATCGTTTGTCTATACAAGGAAGTGCTGCCCTGAGTTGTCAGTAGTGCTTCTTGACCTATTAAAAGTCCTAACTGAATATTATTTTGTAGATCTCAATTGCAAAGACTCCATTAATAGCCCATGCATGAAAACAATTTGTTAATACCTATTTTTACTAGTTATTTTTTCGCTCAAATAAATACTTCTGATCATCATGTTCAATTTTTTATACTGTAAGATTTTTTTATCTTGCTTTAAGATGTATAAACATCCTTTCAAAGGTTTATATTCCACCAAGAAATACTTTCAAGACTTCCTCTGTTTATGATTTTATCTTCATGCTAGGGGACTCAGAAGGTTAAGATTTTAATCCACTGCAAGGGATTTGCTGAATAAATATCTTGTTTGTAAGAGCTGGATTAGGACAACACACTAAACCTACTCCATCTAACTACAACACACTGAATCTTGTCAATAAAATAAACTCTTCTGTTTATCCTTACTTATGCACAGAGCTTTGAATAACTCTTATAACCAGCTAGTGATCCTGCTTACATTATCTTGTCTGTAAACATACTCTGCATGCTGAAACAGCTGAAAGGAACATGCAGGATTAGGAAAAATTGCAGAAACTGAAAACATATTTTGATGCAACTCTGGGAGGAAAAAGAATCCTCTGCTCCAGGTGAAAAGCTTTAGATTCTGTCTCACCTCCCCTTATCCTCACATTGCCCATAATTGTCTAACTTTGTCAGAGAGAAGCTGTAATGAAAAGATCCTTAGAATGACCCAACTTGAAGAAATACCTCCCACTTTAATTTCTCTAACAAGAGATGAAACAGTATATAGGCAGCTGTTTTCAAATTATTGTTTTTCCAGTGGTGCACCAGAATTTGTTAGAAAAAAATGTTATAGCTGAGCAAAAACAGACCTCAAATGGCTCGTGAATTTTTAAACCACTGTTAAACTTTGAGTTTCAACATTTGCTTTTTAATCCCGGAGATCTCAAGCATGTTACAAACCTTACCAGCTACCCTGATACTATTAATGCTACCAGGATTTTGATTGGCAACATCAGTTTGTGAAGTAGTGGGCTCATTATTTAAGGACAGCAGCTAGCATTAGCCTGCAAAAGGACAGCTGTTTAGCAATATAAAGGAATATTGCACTGCAACTGGCTCAGGTGGCCAAGAAGGCCAGCGGCATCTTAGCCTGTGTCAGATATAGTGTGGACTAGGGAAGTGATTGTCCCCCTATAGTCAGCACTGGTGAGGCTGCACCTCAGGTACTGTGTCTAGTTCTGTGCCCCCCAATTCAAGAAGGACATTGAGGTGCTGAAGCAAGTCCAGAGAAGGGCAGTGGAGCTGGTGAAGAGTCTGGAGCACAAGTCCTATGAGGAGCAGCTGAGGGAGTTGGAATAGTTTAGAGAAGGCTCGGGGAGACCCTATCATTCTCTACAACCACATTAAAGGAGGTTGGGGCCACCAGGGATAGGACAAGAATACATAGTCTTAAACTGCAGAGGAGGTTTAGTTTGGACATTATGAATAATTTCTTCTCAGAAAGAATGTGGCACTCAGTGCCATGGTCCAGCTGACATGGTCACAGGTTCAAAGGTGTTCAGTCAAAGGAGTTCAGTCAAAGGTTGGACTTGATGATCTCAGAGGTCTTTTCCAACCTAATTGATTCTGTGATTCTGTGATTCTGTAATTTAGGGTAACAAGCATATGACCATATTATTTTGCCTTCATGACATATTTTCCTAATGAGCCAAAACAATCTTAAGTCAGAATATGACATTTTCTGAAATCTGAAGTCTGGCAGAGCCTATCCTTAAAAACCAGTGGTACTATTCCCACTACAATAAATGTAACATGGGACACAATGCAGATCAGGCTCCTGCACGTAATTTTTTTTTACCTTTGGCAATTGGCAAAGTATTGATGTTGTTGTACAATTTTGTCTTCCAAAACACTTTTTCCAGAAAATAATACAGTGATGAAATAAATCAGGTTAAAATCAATTTGAAACCACCCTAGACTCCACAGAATTAGCAGTGGAAAAAAAATAATAGCATCACTTGCTAATTCTATGTCACTAAAATCAACTATCTTAGCAACACTGTTAAAGTAATTTAAATTTCAGTCTTTTCTTGCTTAATTTTCTATTGTAGAAAAAGTGGCAAAGGGACAAAAAAAAATAACATGATCTTGAATTTCTGAGTGCTAAGAAAATTATTTTTCTTTCCACCATTATTGGAGAAACCTATTCATTCATATATGCAACCTCTGAATTAGATGCATATGTAGTGTCAGTTTATTAGTTGTTACAGCATTTGCCAACTGTTAAATGCTTTTCCAATTAGAGTATTTCCCATTTAACTTCTTTAGGATAAGTTATCTCTCAGAACATTATCTCAGTAAAGCTGCTGTCCTAATATTTCCTCTGCCAGTGTTCTGTTGTACACCATTATGTGATGTGAGCATACATACACACACAGATGGATAGATAGATTGGATAGATAGATTAGATAAATAGATAGATAGATAGATAGATAGATAGATAGATAGATAGATAGATAGATAGATAGATAGATAGATGTTTCATTTCTATTGTGGTTTTCTTCTCTAGTATTCGGCAGAATGTGGTCTAACTCCCCTCTTGTTATTTAGTTTTATAGCAGAGTGGTTTGACTGAAAACGAATTACATTTTTATAAAAAAAACAGTGAGAAAACATCATGATTTGAAAACAACTGAATAACTAGTACCTTTAATTCCAGAAATGGGAAGGAGAAAGAAAATCTATTGCATGTTCAAGGTGTGTGATATACTAAATCTAACTTGAAATTTGACTACAGAATCTGTATAGTAAGAGTACTAGTCTAGACAAGGGGAGTATGAGCCATCCTGTGATACGTCACTAATTTTGACCTAGAAAGCAAACTATAGGAAGAAAAGGATAACCTATTATATACATTCACTCAATCTGCAGTCTCTCCTCCAAACCTATGAGATTCCATAACAAGACTGAAAATGTAATTTTTTTTTAATGTCACTCTCTTCCCAGAGAGGTGAATTGAGATGTCTGATTAACAACAGAAGTCCTAAATCTCTTTTACTTAGAGTTCATTCTCTAACACATATAAGATGAACTGTTTGTGTTCCCGAATACAAGTTTGATAGTGCATGGGAATTAATGTTTTCCTGCTGCAAATTGAACATTGATGAGACCGAACAGAACGGCAACAAACAAAACAAGCACAGACAAGCAAACATCAATCACACGAACATCAAAAACAGAAGACAGAAGCTAGAGAGAGATTTTAGATCAATTTTTTTCTCGAACTCCCCCCTCCAGTTTTTCTTCATATACAAAGAAATGTAAGAGGTCCAAGAAAGTCATCCAGAAATATTTTTTTTTCTTTTACCACACTTCTTTTGATGCAAAACCTCAGGCCCTAACTGAAGCATGAACTGACATAAGTTTGGCTCTAATGAAAAGGATTGGTTTGGAAACAGACACGTAACTGTTACTCATTGTACATAAGTACTGCACAATGCTGAATACACATGGCATGTGTTGTGGGTTTTACTAGGGATCAATTTTTTTCTCGAACTCCCCCCTCCTCTCCTCTCCACTGTAAGTTGAGAGAGGTTTTATACAGGCAAAATAGAGGCTTGATGTAAGGGATATAATACTGCGATTTATTACTAGTAAGATAAAAACTAAGAAATAACATATACTACAACAGTACTACTTAGACTATCTTATCTTACGGAAAAAGAATGTCAGGTTGCTATATACAAGTTTGGTGGCTCGTCTTGGAGTTTCAGTCTTTATTTCCCCTGTCTCGGGAAAGCAAGGGAAGGGGGAAGGTCTCTCTTCTGTGGAGTTGGACATTTGGCCGGGTGCCAGGTCTAACAAAAGCAATTCTCTTAGCTTTTTCCAGTCCAAGAGAAAGGTGTCTTCTTTTGGTAAAATCATAAGTATTTCTTTCCCTTTTGTATCAGTCTAAAGGGAAAGAAAGGTTCTTCCTTTGGAATAATTAATGCAGCACTTGTAAAGTGTCTGTTTCTGTTATCTTGAGGACAACATGTTCAATGTGTCGTAGCTGGAAATTCCTTTAGTTCTCTCTCTCTTGGCTGGCTCTGCTGCATGATGACTTCAGGGTTGGATGTGTCCCCCCTCTTTTAAGGACCCATGGTTTGTAAGGGGACTCTTACTCCATTATGGTCTGTACCACAGTTATAGGGGATAATGGCTTTGAGTCCTTTCCC